>JANHGB010019224.1:0-11027 GCA_026283785.1 Coracopsis vasa
ATCACGTCCGATGCAGAATCTTGGTCGACGGCGCCATTTCTCCCGGCCTCTCACCCATATCTGTCTCCCTTCCTTGCTTGCATTTTGGCTGCTCGCTTTCTTATTGATAGCAGCAAGTGCTTGGCATACAAGCGCCAGAGCCCAAATCAACCTCAAGCTATCCAAGCCTGGTTCTGCCGCCGTCGTACAGACGCCGCACGCACGTGCCGAGCTGGTCGCTCAGGCGCCCGACGGCATTGCGGCCGGACAAAGCTTCTGGCTTGGCCTGAAGCTCGCCCATGAGCCCGAGTGGCACACCTACTGGAAGAATGCCGGGGATTCCGGCCTGGCCACCGAACTGCGCTGGCAGTTGCCCGCAGGCCTTGCGGCCGGCGAGGTCCAATGGCCGGTCCCCGAGGCGCTGCGCGTGGGGCCGCTGGTCAATTACGGCTATGAAGGCCGTGCGCTGCTGCCGGTGCCGGTACCGAGCTGCCCGGGCAGCGCTGCCCGCTGACTCCGTTTTCTGTCCCCCCCTGCCCCAGCGAGGCACTTTGACACCAAGACAACAGAGCCTGTCAGCTTCTTCTTGTCTGGCCTGGAGGAGCTGCTGTCCTGGCAGCCCGATGGCAATGACGACTTCAATGTCTGCACTGTGCAGCTGGCCAAGCGCCAGCCCCCACTCCACAGCAAGAGGCCCCGGACGCTGGTGTGCCACGATATGCGTGGCGGATACCTGGAGGACAGGTACATGCTGGGCAGAGGGGACATGTGGCAGCAAAGCCCAACATCTCAAACCTGTTCTATTTCTGCTTGATTTGTTTCCCATGGGCAGGGATGAAGGGGCTTGGGGATGGAGCACCATGACCTTGCTCAGGCCAGCCCTAGCTGGGGTCTGTGGGGTAACTCAGTGCTACAGCTCTGCCCAGCTCCTGGGCAGTGAGTCAGGCTCCTGCCCAGCCCCGCAGCCATTGCCAGCGTCCTCCTCACCATGCCCAACCCTCCTCTCTCTGCCACTGCAGGTTCATCCAGGGCTCAGCCACACGCAACCCCTACGTCTTCTACCACTGGCGGTACATCGACATCTTTGTCTACTTCAGCCACCGCACTGTCACTATCCCGCCCGTGTGCTGGACCAACGCGGCGCACCGGAATGGCGTCCTGGTGCTGGGTGAGACAGGGCCAGCTGCAGGGCTGGAAGCTGTAGGACCGGGCCCGCGGGAGCCCCGGGCATGCAGTGACTTTTCTGGGGTGCACGGCTGACACTGGTATCACCATGTCCCCAGGCACGTTCATCACGGAGTGGACGGACGGGGAGAAGCTGTGTGAGTCGTTCCTGGCTGGTGGGGAAGAGGCGTCCCGTGCCGTGAGTGAGCAGCTGGCGCGCATTGCCCAGCACTACTGCTTTGATGGCTGGCTGGTCAACATGGAGAACACGCTGAGTGTGAGCTGCGGTCCCCTGCCCGTCCCCGGTGCCTTGCTGCCCTCACTGCCCCACGCTGACCTGGCTCTGCTCTCTCCTGCAGGCGGCAGCGGTGAAGAACCTGCCCCCCTTCCTGCGGCACTTGACTGCACAGGTTCACAGCGCCGTGCCTGGAGGGCTGGTGATCTGGTATGACAGTGTCCTGCAGAATGGCACGCTGAAGTGGCAGAATGAGCTGAACCAGGACAATAGGTGAGGCCGGGCCCTGCCCCATCACTTTGTCTGGGTGGAACTGACACTGGGTAGGGGCCTGAGCCCACCCCAAACCCAGTGTGCAGTACATGGCCTTCACAGCCCCTGGTGGGGTGGTCTGCGGAAACTTGCCCTGACCCTCGTCCACAGGGTGTTCTTTGATGCTTGTGATGGGCTGTTCACCAACTACAACTGGAAGGAGGAGCACCTGGAGCGCACGCGCGTGCTGGCCGGCCCACGCCAGACTGATGTCTATGTTGGCATCGATGTCTTTGCCCGTGGTGATGTGATCAGTGGTGGCTTTGACACCAACAAGGTGGGTGTGCCGGGACCCTCTGCCTCCCCCAGGGTGGGGCTGCATATCACATGCTGCTCACTGCTTGTACCTGCAGTCACTGCGCCTGATCCGCCAGCACGGCCTCTCCGCTGCCATCTTTGCTCCCGGCTGGGTCTATGAGCACCTGGGAGAGGAAAACTTCCTGCACAATGAGAACAAGTGAGGGCGGCTCAGCGCCGGAGGCAGGAGAGGGGAAATGGGGCCAGAGCACTCCAGGATGCAGCGCAGTGGGATGGGGCTGCAGGAGACCATGGCTGCTGTCCAGGACGTGCTGGTGATGCCATGCTGGGGCAGTGGCAGTAGCTGGGGGTCTCTCCTCTGACCCATGCCTTTCCCTCCAGGTTCTGGGGCTTGCTGGCTGAATACCTGCTCACACACAGTGTCTGCACACTGCCCCTCGCCACCTCCTTCAGCCTGGGCATGGGCACCAGCAGGTTCCTGGATGGGAAGGTGGGTGTGGGGTGATCATTCGGCTCCACCTGGGTAGGGGTGGGCTGGGCAGGGGGGTTGCTTCTTCCGGCTCCCCACCCAGCCCAGCTTGCCCTGTCCTGCAGGTGGAAGAGGCCGGGCCCTGGTATGACCTGAGTGCACAGGAGATCCAGCCCCTCTACCCGGAGCATGAGGGCAGGCTGAGCACAAGCTGCTGCCTGCAGGATGCCTGGTGTGGTGGCAGCTCCCTGAGGCTGCAGGGGATCATCCCTGCCGGCGAGGAGCATGTGGCCATCCGGTGAGCTGTGGGCGAAGCCCCTCACCACCTTCTCAGTGCTGGGCTGGCATGGCATGTCGCACGTGGTGAGCGTGCTGCAGGGCTCTGCCCACACTGCCCAGCAGACCTAACCCGATGCATCTTCTCTCTCTCTCCTCTCTCTCTCTCTGTCTCTCTCTGGGTGGATTTGGGGTCATCAGCCTTTTCTCTTTGCAGATGCCAGCTCCCCCCAAGCTCTTCCTGACCTTGCTCTACAAGCTCGAGGGAATGCACCCCGAGTTTACTGTTGCACTGGAGCTCACCACGTGGGACTTGGGGACCTGCCATGAGGGCAATGTCACCTCCCTGAACGGTGAGGACCCCACCCCTTCCCATGCTCTCTGTGGCAAGCACCCACTGCATGGTGCTGGCATGGTGCCATGTGGACATGGGACCAACTTAGCCCCTCACTCCCCTGGTCCCGCTCCCTCCAGCAGAGCCCAGCGGCCGGCATCACCCCTGGTTCCTCCCGGCACCACCACCTGGCCTCGCCAAGCTGCTTGCCTCCTGCAACAGCGGCTCCCATGGCTGGACCAGCCGGTGAGTGTGCCGCTGGCACCCTGTGCCCATGGGCAGGCATAGGCACCCCAGGGTTCCCCCAGCACCGTGCCTGCTCTGCCCCTTCGCTCTCAGGTGCTATGAGCTGGATCTTCAGGACTGCAGCCTGCGAGACCTATCCCTGCTCGTGTCCCGCCAGCAGCCCAGCCCACAGGAGATGCCCTTCTCCTGCCTCCTCGGGGAGATCCGGGTGAGTGCCTGCTCTGCTGCTCACGGAGCAGACCGGGGCTGCCCCACCACTGCCTTTGATGGAGCCGCGGTTACCCCTGCAGGTGCTGGATGCGGCCAGCGTGGCGGCCGCCCCGCCGCAGATACAGAACCTGCTGGCCTCGCAGCTCTGGTGGCGGGAGGGCCCCGCGGCGGAGCAGCTCTCGCTCAGCCTCACCCTGCGCTGGGCCTTCCCGCCCGGCCAGGCCGCCTGGTTCCGCGTCTTCAGCCAGGGCGCCCGTTGCCGCCAGGGCCAGACGGCACCGCGGCTCTTGGGGCTGGCGCACGCCTGTCTGTACCGCGCCGTGGGGCTGGCGGTGCCGCGGCCGGCGGCAGGGCAGTCCTGCCGCCTGGAGCTGCTGGTGGAGCCGGTGCTGCACAACGGGTTGCCCGTGGACCCGCAGCTCTGGGGGCGGCTGGTGTTGATCTACTCTGCGCCAGCCACTGGCACCAGCAGAGACGGGCATTAAAAGCAAACGTGGTGCGGCCCCATGTCCGTGTCTCCTCCGTGCTGGTGAGGCGGCTGCGGGTTCAGCGGGTGGAGGCTGCATCTCATAGAACCATGGAATGGCTTAGGTTGGAAAGGACCTTGAGATCATGAACTTCCAACCCCCTGCCATGGGCAGGGACACCTCACACTAGACCATGTCACCCAAGGCTCTATCCAACCTGGCCTTGAGCACTGTCAGGGGTGGAGCATTCACCACTTCTCTGTGCAACCCATTCCAGTGCCTCACTACCCTCACAGTAAAGAACTTCTTCCTTACATCTACCCTGAACTTCCCATGTTTCAGTTTAAACCCATCACCCCTTGTCCCATCATTACAGTCCCTGATGAAGTGTCCCTCTCTGGCATCCTTGTGCGCCAACTGGTTCGGTGGCTCCCTCTTCTCCCACCACCATGGCTGGGCTCAGCCCTCACTGCTGGGTGCTGCCCAGGGCCCCCCAGCTCCTGCCTGGGGACACCTGTCCTGAGACCCCTCTTAGCCCCACATCCCCTCATCTCGGGAGCAGCCCGGTGCAGGTGCGGAGCTGCCAGCAACGGCTCTGCTGCCGTGCTCAGCGCCACAGGCTGCACCATCCACCATGGACCTGCCCATGCTGCTGCGCGCAGGGCTGGCCTGCAGCACCCCCTCGATGGCCGCTTCGGAGAAGGAGAGAAAATTTATAGCAGCAATTATTTCCTCACAGTCTGGTGAGCAAGCAATTAGCAGGCAGGGCGCAGGAGCACGCCACGCAGCGGGGTCACCCATCCCCAGCTCCCCTGAGCGCCGGCCCTGGCCCACAAACAATGCTGGCTCCCGGTCAGGAAAATTAATATGTCAGCAGTTAAGCTGCTGCTCCCGCGGTGGGGACTCGCTCTGACATGAATTATCTGAGGCTTGAAAAATGAAGGGCTCGGCACAGCCAGGGGTGAGCTCCTGCTGTGCCTGCATCCCGCTCCCTGTGCTCCTTCGCTGTGGCAAACCCACCCCAATGAGTTCTCCCCTTTGCCTGCCCAGAGGTGTGCCAGGACAGCCAGACCCACCATGCCAGCCATGGCCCTGCGTCAGTCAAAACCTGAGTCACCCTGGTTGAAGAAAGAAATCTTTATTAATAATTTCAATAATAATAATAATCCTTGTAATAATAATAATACTGTTTATTAGAATGGTCACACCTTTGAAGCATACAGGATGGGCCAGTGCCAGCCTGCGCGCCGGCGGCCGGCGCAGGGATTGCTGTAAGGAAGAAGCCAGTACAGCGATGGAAGGAGCTTTATACAGGGCAGGGGCGCGGGGCTGGGGTGGCCGGGGCTATGTACACCGGGAATAGAAAAGGGGGAGCTCGTTGCTGGAGCGTTGGGGTGTCTGCAGACTATAAAGTGAGGTTTGAGGAGTGGTGGTGCCGTGGGGGCTGAGCGCAAGGCCAGCGGGATGGGGCTGCACCCCAGGGTGGGCTCCGACCCAGTGTGCCAGCTGCTGCAGACCGACCCCGGGGCTCGGGCTGGTCCCCACGGACGATGCCAGTCTGGCCCTGGGCGATGCAATGGCTGAGAACCTGCTCCAAGGGCTGGCAGGGTCCCACTGGCCTGGGCAGGGGTGGGGAGCCAGGAGCATGTCCCGTGCCACGGAGCAGGCAGGAGCGGGAGCAGGGTCAGGGCATTCCTATCGGAGCCCCAGGAGTGCCAGAGGATGGAGGGAGGGGGAAAGGGATCACAAGCGAGTTGCAAGAAGCTCCTCTTGACAAAAGTTCCCTTTAAAAGGCAGAGGCTGGTCCCCTGCAACGCCCAGCGCCTCAGCAAAGCGGCTCCGTGCGGGAGCCGAGGCCTCGCACACTTGACACGCTGATGACAGGCAGCTCAGGAAGCACGAGGCTGGATTCCCACCCCAGCACAGTCCCGGAGCCGGGGCTGGAAGGAAGACGTGGTGCCAGGCGCTGTGCCCGGGCAGCGAAGCCCCTCCGGACACCCCGGCTTGGCCTGTGCCGGCTCCCCCTCCGTGCGATGGGCTTGGGGCGAGAGGGGCCCCCTCTGGTTTGTCCATGCGTCCAACCGTGCTCACCGCGGGCTCCGCCGGGACTCCTCGCGCGGGGCGTGTGGACATTTGGGGCTTTCACGTGGCTGCTGCCGCTTTGCCTTTTTTAAATTATTTTTTATTTTTGTTGCTTTGCTTTTGATTTTTTTTATTTTTCATTTTTTTGGGGTGTGTGGGTGGATTTTTTGCCCTTCCTGGTCCCAGAAGGAAACAGCCGCGGTTTCACTACAACAGAAACAGAGAGGCAGGTCTTTCACTGGAGCCGCACATTGGGCAGCCTGGCCGGGGCCACACCGATGCCATCCCGGCCCCCCCTAGCCCCACACTGTGCCCCTGCCCGGCTCAGATCCTGAACGTGCAGCAGCCCCTGCTGGCTCCTCTCTTTCCTATGCCCCTCGGGCTGCCCATAGGCACTGTGCCGCCGGTGCCTGCACAAGCATCCCCTCGGCTTCGCAGGGGGATGAGCCCTCTGCACCCCACCAAGGGCAGTGCCTGCCCGGGGCTCAGATCAGGGTGAAGCCACACGAGGACCCCACAACACCCCAGGCTCTGGGCTCGGGGTGCTACCAAGGCCGAGGCTGGCCCTGCTCCCCATGAACCCCAGGGACGCAGGGACAGGAGCTGCCCCATGTCCCTGCAGGCAGATGATGCAGGAGACCCAGGAAGGCGGCAGGGTGGAGCAGCTCGAGGTGACCCTATGGGTTGTGGGCATCGTGGCTCAGGGGAGCCTGGCCTTGCCCCAGCCCCAGCCCCAGCCTGGGCACCCCGTGATTCCTCCAGAGCCTCGGCCGTGGCTCTGGCTGCCTGGTTTGGTTTGGTGCTAGTGAGCAGTCAGTGTTAGTGGTGGGAGGGGCTGTGTCTGTCTTGCTAGTAGGGAGTGAAGCGGCTGTACCCTCCTCGGTATAGACTAGCCTGCAACATCAAAGATGAAAAAAAAGCCAATCAGTATTTGAGAGAGAGGCAAAGCCCAGTTCTTCCTTTCCTTTCCTTTTCCTTTTGGTTTTTTACTTTTTTTTTTTTTTTTTCCAAATGACACCAAATCACTTCTGTCCTTGGGATGTGAGGGGCAAGCAGGCCTGAGGGGGTCTGGTGCTGCCCAGGCTCCAGCAGGGCTGTGGGTGCTGCCTTGGTGCTGTGCATGGGCCAGAGGCTGCAGGGTGCCCCCAGCACGTCAGCACCGTGGCCAGGCTGCTCCCACCTTCAGTGATTGCGGAGCCCTTCCCCATTCTCATCCCCATCCTGCACATCTCATGGGACAGCGGGGCCACGGCCCCTTGCTACCAGCTGCTTGGGTGCCAAGGAGTGCCAAGGGGTGTTGAGGGGTGCTCAGCAACCTGGCCCCAGCCATGGGGCTAAAAAAAAGGAAGAAAAGGAGTGGTTGGCTTTGAGATCGCACATGTGAGTGGGATTTTTCATCTTTGATGCTGGTTGTGAAGCTAGCTGAGAGCCGTGGGCTGCAGGCACCAGTGCACATGTGTGCTCCCTGGCACAGGGATAAGAAGGGGGGTTCTGGTCCCTGGGCAAGGCTTCGGGGGCAGCTGGGCCCCCCAGAAGCAATGTTTGTGGGCAGGACAGCATGGGGCTGCCACCAGCTGGGTGTAATGGGGCACGTGGGGTGAAGGGTGGGGCTGGGAATCATCCTCTCTTGTAGCCCTGCTTGTGGACAGAGCTAGGCAGGGGCTGTGCTGCTCCCACCGCCAGCTCCAGGGTCCCCATCCTGCACCCCACATGCAGGGCTGCCCCGCACCCCGCTCAGTGCCTGCCCCATGCCCCATGGGCTCCCTGGGCCGCAGCTCGCGCCAGGAGGCAAAGAAAGGCCATGGGGGCTGCTCTTACCATGGTGCCGATGCTGTATGTGGCAGCAGGGCCGATGGTGTGGTGGTACGGGTCTGCCGCTGCATACACTCTGCCGTAACTAGAAGCAAACACAGCAGCGGGTGTTAGCAACTGGGGCCAGGGTCCCACCTCCCACTGCAGCCACCCCTAGCCACTGCTGAGCCTGAGAGACCCCTGGGATCACCCCACTTCTTCCCCCTGGGAGCCACAGGGGAGCGCAGGGTCCCAGTTTGCAGGACACCCTCATCACCCCTGGCTCCATCCTCACCCCACGGGTGAGGTGCTGGAGTAGGAGCAATGCCCGCTGTGCACGGTGCTTACCTGTCGCTGTACGCTGCCGCCGCTGCCGCAGGCTGGGCGTATCTGTAGGCAGCATAACCCCCCTGCAGTGGAGAGAGACTGCATCAGGGACGGGCAGCACCCTCGGGGGACTGGGGACCCCCAGACACTGCCCCGGAGCAGCGGTGGGACCCCGCGGGGAGCCGGTGCCGCCAGGCACACAGCAGCCTCATTGCCATTCCCCAGGGCCTTTCACAAACATTAACCTTAAAAAATTAAATTTCCAGAGGAGAGGATGTCACCTCCCTGCTCGCTTAATGAGGCGTCACGTTAGCGAGACCCGTCAGCCACCCGCCTGAAATATGGCCAATGGCTCCTTAAAGATGGAGGTTAAATGCCAGTGTAAGACAGTGCACCAGCACTTGCTGGGGCTATAAATCTCTCAGTGCGGGCCCTGCGCAGGGGCTGGCAGGGTGCTCAGGACTCTGCACGGTACCACCCTGCCTGCCATGTCCTGTCCCCATGCACCCGGGCTCCAGCCGCCGTTCCAGGGGCTGGCAGGGGCAGAGCCCTCCACAAAGCCGCCTGGTGCTGTCTGCCCCCGGCCCTGGCACAGGGGCCCCGGCACAGGGGCCCCGGCTTGGCTCAGACCCGCCCCGGCAGCACTTACATAGATCTCAGCTCCGTAGAACCCGTCCTGATAAACGACCCTGCAAGTGAGGCGGAGGCATCAGAACCTGGGCTATGCCACCGGCACAGAGGGATCAGGGTGAAGTGGGGGATCTGCTTCTAGCAGTGGCCACCTGGGCAGAGTGAGGGCACAACCCAGGCAGACACACGGGGACAGGCCACAGGGATGGCGGAGTCCAGGGCATTATCACTGCTGGGAGCAGCCACAGCCTGCCGTGGCTATGCCTAGCACAGTGGCTGTATGTGTGCCAGGAGAGTATCCCATTAAACCAACCGACACTGCTGGAGTTACGGTCTCCTTTGGGGTGCAGGAGGCTGGTGAGCACATGGGTCACCCCAAGAGGCAGCACCCAGGGGGGGTTCACAGACCCCAAGGCCAGGCTGGTGCTGGTGGAGCTGCTGCCCATTCCTGAAGTGAGAGCCCAGCAGTGCCAACGCTGATGGCAGCAGAGTTAGAGCAGTGGCAGCAAAGGGACCCCGCACCCCGAGGCCTGGTACTCACGCTCCATAGGTGGGGATGGGCGGCGGCGGCGGCGCAGCACGGAACGTGTTGTAGACGGCGCGTCCTCGTCCCCGTAAGTGTGCCCCTCGGTAGGCCACGGCCGTCCCCGTGGCGGGGTACGGGAACCCCGTTACTGCAGGAGGGAGGGAGGGAGCAAATGTGGGCTTCCCACAGCAGCTCCTCACAGCATATGTCTGGAACCCCTGCAGTCATGACGGGGCATCCCATGCCACAGCCTGGCTCCATATCCCGGGACATGGCCCCATGGGGATGCCGGGGTGAGGGGCCGGGGAATGCTCAGAGCAGTGGTGGGCTCGGACACAGTGCAGAGCCAGCGTTCAGGTGGATCTGCAGTGGGGTTGGCCCCAACCCACCGTTACCTGCATAGAACTCGGGGCCGTAGACTGCTCCCACCACAGGGTTCAGCTTCCAGCCTGTGGGCAGGGAGAGATGGTGAGGCCGAGGGCACCCTCCCCGCAGTGCTCCCCCATCCCCAGCTGGGCTTTGGGGGACCACAGCTCCCACCCCTGTGGTCTCAGGGCCCAGGGTGCCGGGAGGCTGCACCCACCCTGGAAAGGAGCCGCAGCTCTGGCGCTCCTCGCACTGGCCCTTACCATTGGTGTAGGGGTTGGCAACCTTCTTGTTGGTCATGACACGGGCCGTGGCATTGTTCACCTGCGGAGAGAGCGGATGGGGGCTCAGCGCCTGTGGGCAGCGGGGCTGGCGAGGCTGCTGTCTGGGGCCCACGCTGCTGCACTTGGTGCGATGGTACTGCTTCAGGTGCTGGAGCGAAGGATGCACGGGGAGATACGGGATGAGTCTGCCCCAGCTGCCCTGCTTGCTGCAGCACTGCCTGGACCCCCGGCCAGCCCAGGCCTCCTGCACCCGGCACAGGAAGGATGCGTTTGTGCTACCCTGCTTCCCACCTCCTGGATGCAGCATCCCAGCTCCTGCACGGCAACCTTCCCTCTTAGGTGCAGGGAGATGGGGACAGCACATGGAGCAGAGAGCTCACATCCTCCCTGCAGAGCTTAGGGTGGTTGCATGGTGGGCATGGGGCTGAGCTGGGGTCCACCAGACCCCTCTTTAACCGGCAAAACCCAGCCAGAGCCCTGGCCAGTGCATCAGCTCTCCTTGCATGTGGAGGCTTGGTTTAGCCAATTGCTCTTTGTGCCAAGTGAGGACTTCCCAGCAGCGGGCACACATGCTCCTGTGCCACGCTCATGGACACATGCATGCGGCGGGCAATCCTCCCCTGGGTGACACCCAGAGCCACCCCAAAGCATCCCCTGACCCAGGCAGGGCGCAGGGGACACAAGCACACGCAGGCATGGCACTAGCACACTTATCTGAGCACCTCAATCTTCCGGCCCTCTACGATGGTGACATTCAGCTTCTCCCGTGCCCGGTCGGCATCTGTGCTAGTTTCAAAAGTTACAAACCCAAAACCCTGTGAGCAGAGGAGAAAAGGAGAAAGAAAGAGACAGAGAGAGACAGAGAGAGGGTGCGGGAACAGAGAGAGAGAGGGTGTGAATCAGGAGAGCTGGCGCAGGAGAGGAGGCTGCTGCAGTGCAGAGGTGGAGAGCCTGGGCTGGGGTCCCTGCAGGGTCCCTGCTGAGGCCCCAGCATCACCTGTGAGCTGGGAAAAGAGTCTGGGAGGGGGGCACAGAAAGCAGGGAAGATACAACAGAGACATCCACACACAG
>JANHGB010019227.1:0-19993 GCA_026283785.1 Coracopsis vasa
TAGCTGCGTAGGGCGAGTCAGCAGGCGGGCGGGCCAGCCTCCCCCATCCCGAGCCTAGGGTGGTCCCCGCTGCGGCCCCTGCCGCCGCACCAGTGAGGGGAGCTGAGCCGACCGCCACCAACGTACCGAAAGGGTAACGCTGCTGCGGCTGCCCAAGCGGCTGCGGGTCCTTCCCACCCGGGACAGTTCCCCCTCAACGGGCTGACAGCTGCGGTGGGGGGGGAAGCAGAGAAAAGGGAGTTCGCGACCCCTCCACCGCTGGCGAAGTCGGGCTGAACTCCAGGGCGGGGGAGCGGGAACTGGGGCGCGTACGTGCGCACCGGCCCCGGCCCAGCCGTCGGCCAATGCGACCGGAGGAAGGTGATAACGCTCCCCGCCCCACGCCCGGCGCAGGAAACAACGGGAGGGCGACCGGCGGCGCAGGCGCGGTACGGCAGCCACGGTGAGGGGCGGGGAAAGAGGTGCTCGGCCCGCAGCTGGGTGCGTCTGAGGGAGGACCGACATCGAGCCGATAACGTCATTGGGTGGCGTGCGCAGGCGCAGGAGTTCGCGGCTGAAGGGAGTGAGGCGTTTGTGTCGGCCTGCCCTAGGCAAAGCCTCCTGGACTAATGAGGCAGGCGAAACGGGGACGATCAAGGTTGGGCTCGTGAGGAACGAGTATTAGGCAGGTTAAAGTCCCACATTGAATCTGTGAGGTGTTTCAGGTCTCTGCAGTGAGGATTGGTATAAGGGGTGATGGAAGAAAGTCTACTTGGGGAGAAGTAGATGAAAACGTTTTGTCTCAGTGACTCCAAGCACAAGTACACTCACCAGCACTTGCTAGCATTATTACCTTAAAAAGTCTATCGGGTTTAGAAACTGCGGTGGAGCAGAGGAGATACCATCTTGTATCAGTAGCAGGCAGGCAGAGGTGAGAGAAATGATTTCTCAAAGTAGCAGTGATGGTGGAAACCTTGTTGCAATCCAAGAGATGAAACACTTGAGGCACACAGAGGTCTGTTAAGTAATGTCACAAGAGTGATCTGAAGAGCAGATTTCTGGGCAGTTAGCGCCGCAAAGAAGGCAAAATTAGTTTAATGAATTTTTAAAAACAGATCAGTAAAAACTGTGCAAGCATTTATCTTCTTGTGAAATACACAAATCCACGCTTGGAAACTTGAAACAGTTGTAAATACACAAGTGGGAAAGACATGTACAGTAAGAAAGTGTTGGGTTTTTTACTTACAGCAATCCTTTCAACCATTTGTTACTATTAGCCTTTACAAATGAATTTATTCTTTGTCTGTGCCTGATTTTTCCACTAGTTTCAACCGTTTTGGAAGGGAAAAGTCCCTGTTCAAAACCATGGTGTGCAGTGGCAAAAGGAGCCATTAGAGTGTTGGCCCATATGCCAGGGTGGTTTGGCTGTTTTAATTTACGATGTTCCATTTGCTACATGAGCATTTGGCATTCCTATATGGAAATTCACTTAAAATCATTGCTCAGTCCTAAGTTACACCAGTAGATTACAGCACAACAGAGACATAAAGGAAGACAGTCTAGAGTAGATTGGTAACTGGAATAATAGCAGCTGAGGGGATGAAGAGTGAGCCACTGTTCACGGCTGTGGGGAATTGGAGACTAGCCCTGCTGCAGCATCGCTGGGGCAGGGGTTGATGGCACCAGGATCTGATATGGGGTCCATGGGAGTCCCGAAGGACTGGGCAGGGACAGTGAGGGCTGGTGGTGCCCCAAGGATGCCGATGCTGGTGAACGTTTGCTGGTGCTGCAAGCACAGCTTTACTGCGAGCAAGTTTCCTGGCAGCTTTATGAAGAAACTGGTGGAGAAGTGGCAAAAGAGCTAGTTTTACTCAAAGTAGGAAGAAGGTCCTGTGAGTTCAAAAAGCTTAAGGTCACACCTGGATCACCTTAGGGTAGCTCACCACATGTCCACATGCTATGATCCCACCCCAAGTAATCCATGCCTCTGGGTGTGCTGTGTCTTGGCACACTGGGTCTGCATGATACAGCCTGTTCTGCCAACAGAGTTGCCTTGGGAGGCTTTTCGTCTTCCTTCTAATGAGAGGGTCTTGTTAAAAGATCATCTTCTTTTTTATTTTTTTATTTTTTTAATGGAAGCATTTTATTTCTAGATGTGACTTTTGGGATTTAGCTGTTGACGTAGTGAGTAACATAGTGAGCAGCTGATGTGCTTGTCTAGGAATTTGTGAAGCTACCATTTTTCACTCCCACCTCCTGGCATGCACCCATATGCCTGGGTAGGCAACTCCTTTTAAAGAAATGACATCCAGGTTCACGTTGCAATATATGAACATCAGATTTTCTCATCCTGAACTGTCTCTTTTGATGACGGGAGTCAGGGCAGCCAGAGGACAACTTCCATCATGGTGAGCGGATCATAAAAATGGTATGTTGTCAGTCTGGATCCTACATGGATTCCCCCCACGTAGGACCTAAAATGTGGGACCTCTCATGCAAATGTGCTTCACCTGCTGGTGACAACCTGATGCTGTGAGAAAATCCCACTACTGACTGCTGCTCATCCTCCTTCACTTGAAGTCTGTGATTTATCAGCAGTGAAATGGGAAAGACAGGGGAAGTCTGCCAGAAGAAACAGCCCCCCTTGCCTGCAGTCTCTAACCAAGGGTGCAGCACCTGTGAGTCTGCAACACCCATGCGAAGGCACTGCTTGGTTCCATGATCTGGACCTTACTTGAGGGTAAATTTAGATTAGATATTAGGAAAAAATTCTTCCCTGTGGGGGTGGTGAGGCACTGGCACAGGTTGCCCAGAAAAGTTGTGGCTGTTCTATCCCTGGAAATGCTCAGAGCCAGGTTGGATAGGGTTTTGTGCATCCTGGTCTAGTGGAAGGTGTCCCTACTCATGGCAGGGAGTTGGAACTAGATGATCTTTAAGGTCTCTTCCAACCCAAATCATTCTATGATTCTAACTTCACCTGGTCCACTGCGGATTGCTTGCCTTTCTGAGGGAGGTTTGAATGGCTCTCAAGACAGGCCTCTGGTATTAGGTTTTCCCAAGAAAACTAGCACCGGTGACAGTGAGTTGGATGACCATCTGGTTATTGCAGCAGGAGACTCAAGAGTTAGATCAGGCCTGTACCTTTATAAAGGATATGGAGGGGTCATCACAGACGTGACAGAGAGAGAAACACAAAAGGCTTCCGGATTCTTGTAATGTGGAAAGTCAGTCCTGCTTAAATGCAGACGGGGTACAGCTCCTTCCAAAAGGCCTTAGGTACAATATAAGCTGTGCCACTTGCACAGGAACTAGTCGATATCCACTGGTGTACCTGATAGAAACTACACAAGTGTAGCCTAAAAGCCTTCCAATAACGATTCATAATTGTTGTCAATCTGATCCTAAGATTAGTAATAGGGAACAGCTTTATTAATGTCCTGGGATCTACAACCAGCAATAAAGCTAGCAAGGAATATTGTGCTGTCCTACTTCATTATAAATCTGTAAATCCTGCTTAAATGTGATGCATCTACCTTGACAGCAACTTAGAGTTTTTCAGTGCAGAATTGTGATCCCCCACAAGGCTCTTTGTGAGAGCGAATATTCTGAATTTCTAAAGGAGCACTAAACTTTTAGCACAGGCTCCATCCACTCTGCTTCCAGCAGCTGACGAATCATCTAGAGAAATTTTCCCAATCTCTTTCAAACTGAAAAACACACTACAGAAGTAATGTTCTAACACTAACCATTTTATCTAGCCCTTACCTTAGCTTCCCCAGGAACTGGTGACCATCAAGACATTTCGCCTTTCCCCCTAAAAACACAAAGAGCATTTCTTTGACTCAGACTTCTCCAGTACCAATACACTGCAGCACAAAATAGAACAAACAAAAGTGACCAAACCAAGACATTTCATCACATATTCTCCAGCAGGAAAAGAGTGAAAGAAAAAAACGTGACAGATGGTAGTCAAATCACCATTATTAGAAACTGCTCCAACAGCATAGACTTCAAGAATCCATATAGAAATAGCAGACAATAACCCATGCTTCAGTGAGCTCTGTTCACAGGCCCTTCACAGGGCTGTGAATCTCTTAAAAAGTTCTTGTCTTTTAGTTAACTTTTGTATTTCTGTATTGTGCATGTCTTCTATTTAATGATTTCCTCTCCAGGGCTGGGATTTGTGCTTTCTTTGATAGTGATGGTGGTTTTTAAAGATTTTTAATGTAAAGCATGTGTGAAAGGGAACTCTATTTTCTCATTTGGATATCATAAAACTTAGTAAGAAAGAAAGGAACCTTTCTACTTTCAGGAGATGGGAAAATACAATGGCATCAAGAGGGTGACTGTTCTGCATAACGATTTCTGTCTGAGCCTGTCTTTTTCTCTCACCCCCATTCTATAGGAAATATCTTCCTTAGTTCTCAGGATAAACAAGCTGTATTTTGAAATAAGTGTTGAGAGCAGGTGAAAAAATGCCCATTTCTATTCAGCAGCTAATGACTAAGGATCATAGTGATTAGTACTTAGTAATTTCTCTCCTTTTCTAAAGAACTTGAATGTATGAAAGAAGATAATTTCCATTAAATTTAATGAATTGTAAAGGAACAATATAAAGAGAAGAGAATATGATATAAAATGAGACTGGTTTTTTTTTGACCATACTTAAGAATGTAGCCTCCCTTGGCTATGGATAATATTTGCCCTTTGCTCTCAGTAGCAACTTTTAAATCCCAGAAAGACTAAGCAAACAAAAGCAGGTGACATCTACTTTACAAAGAGATTTTTGGTTTGAGGGACAACGGACAAGACAAAACTGTGTGTTAGTTGATGTGATGTTTTGGAGTCCTTTTCACTTATATTTTACTTGCAAACGCAAGCAGACTTTTTCTAAAGAAAATCAAAATTGCATTTATATCCAGATTGGTTCTGGTGGTGGGAAATGTGAATGGTTGCAGCAAAAGAATAAAACTGTGGGCAGAGAGATGTATTCCCTGTACTACAATGATTGTACATTATACAGAAGTGCTAACTGAGCATCTCTGTGTCTCAGCAAATGAGGTAGAAAGCCACTCACTCTGTTAATTGATTAGTTAACAAGTAGGGAAAATCTTTTGAGTTCTATAGATAAAAATCACCATATGATAGAAATGAAAAGATGAACCCCAGTGGAGGCATAATATGGCTCCAGTCTATTCCAGATTAATAAATTTGTGGTCAATATTCTGTGCCCTAATAGGAAGTTATGTTCATTGATTCAGCTGTACGCAACTTCCTCAGTCTTTGTGTTTTAAAATAATTTATCTATCATAGTGGGACTTTTAAAGTGTTGTCATATAATTGCACAGTGCATAATACTGCTTCAGGCAAAAGAGTAGATTTATATATATTTTTCAGAGAGTTACAAAGAGCAGAGTATTTTTGTGTGCCAGAAGCAATCATGTGAGCCAGTAGGCTAACTCCCCAGCATGCAGGGAACAATACCAAGGGGCCACGGGATGACAAGCCTAACTTCTTTCACTTATTCAGGGCTTCAGTCCTTTTTCTTCAAAATAGCGAAGTTCAGTGTATGACTTGTGCCCTTCTGCCTCTTAAACACAGCATCTCCTGGAGGAATCTATCTGCACCCCATGGAATTACGCTGTTCAGGCCATCTGTCTCAGCTCACGTGTATGCACAGTTCTTGTATACCCTTGTCCATCTGCCGCTCAGCTGAGTGCGTGCTGGTTTTGTGAAAACCAGGTGATACACCTGACCTTAGGACTGACGGTAGCAGCTGATCAGTCACTGGTGGGAGTTAAGCCCATCTCCCTTTTCCAAGAGAAAAGGACACTTAAAAAGACTATCTAAATATGGAGCAGGAAAAAAAAAATAACCATGTCATTGCATCTAGGACATCGTCTAGAGTTACTATGTAGGATTTGGAATCCAGTTCTTGGAGTTATTTAAATATATACCTAAATAAGGTGTTTTCATTGCTTTGATGAGCCTTTTTTTACATGACAAAAATGCGTCAAGTGAAGAAAAAGCAAACCCTCTAATAAAACTGGAATTAAATTCAATTATAAAATAGCAAAAGCATTTGGAAATTTAGGCTCAAAATATAGACGTTTATAATGTAATACGTGGTTTGGAGGACAGCTGAAGGACACTCACAATAGACATTTCAGACATTACCTGTTAGAGATGCTTTTCATGGCAATGAAAGATCTTTATTTTCACAGTCTGGCAAAAGAAGATTTGAATTTACAGCTGATTCTCTAATATAAAAATTAAGCCAATTCAAACATCTTCATGCAAAATTCTTATCTGTGGTCTGCACTTGATAAAAGGACAAGTCAAACTGAAATAGAAACAAAAACATGCAGTCTTCTGGGACAATGTTCTTTGGCAACTTTCTTCATAAAAGAGCGAGAATCAGTCTTTGTATCTTCTGTTGAAGAAATTATACACTTCATCAGGGATTTTGTTTCCTTGGTTTATAAAATTAGAAGTAGTGAGAGATCTTCAGTACTCAAGCCACAAACCAGTGTATTTATTTAACACTGATGAAAATATGCCTCCACAGATGTTTTCTTCAGGTTTAACAAGGTTTGATGTTAAGATTAGTGCATAAAGATTGATGGAGCTTCATGGCAGAAGATTAATAGTCATTCTCTTTAAAGGAGTATTTTATTTAATTATATGTTCAAAATTCACCTTCAAGCCCACTTGGATTATTACACTGCCTCAGAAAAAGCACCTGGTTGTACACGGGTGTAGGATGTGTACACCGCACTGCCCAGCATTTGTCCTGATTCTGACCTGCATGAGCAGGCAGTGCTGAAGCACAGACTGTACAGGGCATGAAACAGCCAAGAAGGTACCGCAAAGCTGTCAGCAAACTGCCCAGTGCTTCAAGGTGGTTACACTTTACCTGGATGTTGTTAATGCCAGACAGCATTTCTGGTAGAAGACATAGGAATATTTCTATCTGCAGTAATATGAGGTCGCTAGATGCTATGCGGCACTACCCCACAAGGGAATTGCAGCAAGGCAGTTCTCAACTGGGCAGCAGAACTGGCTGCTTTGTGCTGCAGTGGGACCTGATCCCTTATAACTTTTCTCTGAAAGGCACAGGAAATCTGGAACAGGAGAAGCCTGAGTGTGGTGATACAAGGCTAGTACTGCTCTTCAGGGAGAATTGTTATGAGACCAGAGGCCTCTAGACCCTTTTTCATGTGGGGCACTGTGGATCCCTGGAGTAAATCTCTAGTAGAGAGGCACCCTGAATCATCCCTGAGCTGACCTTTTACTTTGGCCTGAGGCATTGCCTCACTAAGACAGCAACCTTAACTAACAAGAAAGACTATTTTCTCTGGATAGAAATTGTCATTGTACTTCCAGTAATGCATACACCTATACATATTAATCAAACTATGTTTTTACATGTCTTTTGCCTACAACTTAAAAATGAGCAATGAGAAGTTAGTTTGGGGCCCCAAATGTTTATTTAGTTTTGTTTTTCTCCATGATACCACAGAGAGCCCAACCTAGTGGGAGCTAATGGAACAGCCTGTGTAAATAAGCAACTCTAGTTCCTGCTTTATAAGCAGCACAGGTCGTGCAAGCAGTGTAAGTACTTTGTTTTGGTACTTTTACAACTTTTTCAATTACAGAAATTTGTAATTTAATAGTTTAATGTCAAATATCTGTATATTCTTTTCTTTTTGCTCTCTAGTTCACCTTTTCCCATGCAAACTCAGCTGCATTGATTGTGTTTTAGCTATAAAACAATAACAAAAAAATTATTTCATGTTTACTGTACTCTTATGAGGGTAGATGCATAATCTGTTATGTAGCACTGCAGTTACTAAGTTTGTACACAAATATCAATAATAAACCCTGCTTCAGCCTGATCTCTTTCCTGCTTTCAGTGCTCTAAGGGTTTGGTTTTGTTTAGTTTGGTTTTTTTTCACTTGTTTTGTTCTAAGGCATTTTCCTACATGATTACTCATTTGTGTACCACAGGACTATGCATGCGTCTTAGCTGGGGTTGACAGCATTCACTTTCTCTGACTGAGGAAATGAGTCAGCAGAAATGACTGTGTATCACTGAACACAGTCTCAGCAAAAAACCCCACCTCATCACACAATAAAACAATGAAATATTGCATCTCATGACCCTGCTTGAGCAAAAATGCACCTTTTTAATTGAGAAGATAATTGGAAGGTGCAAAGAAATGAAAGAACATGCTTTTACTTGAAAACTTATTGTGAGAGAAAATAACGGGGTCAGAGCAAAATATGTCTTTTTTTTCTCAACGAAGTATTATTTTATAAAAAAAGTATATTTTGGTTATCTTCAGTTTGTTTCTCTAGGCAATAAGAACAGAATACAAAAACATTGCAAAAAAAATATTCTCCTAGGATGCTTATGGACCTGTAGGAGTTCCTAATAGATACAGTAGTCCTGGGTCTGCAGCGCAGATGGAAAGTGATAAATGATTAAGATGTCATAGGATATAAATAACAATACTACAGTGTTTTGTGTAGAGATATCAGCAAAACAAGGAATGCTTATCTTCTGGCTTGATAAGCATCTTGTTTATGGCTTATCAGAAGTTGCAACAGCTCTGGCTCTTGCCCAGAGCATAAGTGGATGTATTTCTGTCAGGGACCCAGGAGCACCACCAGTCCTGCTTGTCCTTGCCTGGCCACCCCTGAGGCTCTACCTCCTACTGCCCCTCTCCCAGCTGGGGTGGTGGATGGGCTCTGGTTGCCAGGCCCTGCCCCAACTGAACCCCCATTTTGGATTCCCTGCTGCCACTGGCCCCAGGGAGCCCTCCAATGTCTGTTCTACAAGGAGAGAAATGTAGATGCTTCTACCACAGGCCGGGGATGTTTTTTCCTTTCTCCTGTACTTGGAAACAGCATTTATCAGGAAGCCTTCCAGAAAAGATTAACCTGGTGGGAAATACCCATGATATCCAGTTTTAACCCAACTGATGGGAAGTGTGGCAGTTCAGCTGGTGGTGAGGTCCCACAAAGAGAGAAAGGTCAGGTGAGCTTTCTGCACTTGCTGCTGCTCCTGGGGCAGGTCCAGCTCCTGGAGCAGGTCAGTGTGTTGTTAATGAGTGTGGTGTCAGGAGGCCTCAAGGCAGACATTGCTGGTAACACAAGAAAGGCTAGGTTATTTTCAGAGAACCATCCACTTAATGTTATTTATAAGTTACCCACTGAAAGTGATATAACCCTGGATGCCAAGTTTTGTTTTGCTTTGCTGCCCTGGTAATTCCAGAAGAAATATTTGCAGCTTCCAGTATTGTTTCAAATTTTTGCTCCTTGTTCTTAAGCCAAATAAACACCATCATTTGAGCAGGGAAAAAAAAAGGTAGCATCCCCACCATTCAAACCCTCACAGATTTTTTGTCCCAGCTTCTTGTGACCTGAGAGCTTTCTGAGGAGGTTTCTGCCCAGGCAATTGCATTTTCCAGTTCTGCCTGATTTGGCACAGCCAAAATTGCTCAGGGTAGGGCCTGGTTAGCCCAATGAGAGTTTGGTGCAGTTTGACTTTTTGGAGGAATACGTGCTTTCCACATCTGCTTCTGCACAAACAAAGTGGTTCCCTGAGGAGCCAAGCTGATTTTTCCCTGTGTATGCCTTGCATTTCCAAGGGATTTTGGTGAAGTTAGTGTTGTCTGGAGCAACATAACTTCAATTTGAGCAATTACTTCAATTAAGGTATGTGTAATGTAACATAATGTACAATATGCTCTAAAGTGGCCTTTATTGTTTATTCTTAAATGCAGACACTTGCTTATCTCATAGGCCTAAAGTATTATATGCTAAACAAATGGCAGTCTCCTGAATAGCCATCTTCTGATACACAACTACCATAATTACTGTAGGTGTTACACGCTTCTGTCCCCAGAGTAAGAACTGCATCTAATCGAAATTATGCCATAAACTATATAAAGATGTGATACTCTCTAACAGCACAGAATGCAGATTGCCTTCAAAGAAAAGGTTTCTGAATACATTATCTACACTATAAGATTAAAAATAGCATCAAACTGAATAACAGCTTCCTCTCACCCACATTTCAAATGTGCAACCAAGACAGTTAAAATGGGCAAAGGGATAGAACAGTTTAATCTCAGCATCCTAAAAAGTACAGTTTACAACCGTGAAATGTTAAGAGACTCTTTTCTAACACCCCTTAGAACTCTTCCACACTTATATATACCCTACAACCTCAAGGAATCAATGTGAACTCTGGTCTTTCAGTATTATCAATCAGGTCTTCTTTGCAACAGCAGATAGCCTAGGATGTCTCTCCATCTGTGGGGTTCTTGAACTATAAAGTGTATACATGGGTGCAAAACATAGCAGTTATTCATGGAAAACACGTATGTGTTACTCCCTTCGTAGCATAGTAGTTCCTCCGAATGTTTACTGGGCAGACCTTTTATTTATTTATTTATTTATTCATGAGGTCTTTACTATATTAGACATTAATAAACAAAAAGAACTAGACAACTGAAGTTGAATGCAGTCTTCTCACCACATATCCCTGAATTCCGCTCCTTACCCTCCTCCTCCATTTCTAAAAAGAAAACTGAGGGCACAAACTTAAAAGCTGTGCTAAATTAGAGTGGAGTTGAGCATATGTCCAAATACTCTTTGAGATTAGGTTCTACAAGTGTGTCATCAGTCTATTTACATGTAGCCACAAAAATGAAAGCAAATGGGGAAGACTTAATGCAAATTTAGGCTGAGCATTCAAATTTTAGGATTATTTAGAAAACAGGTTGAAAATATGATATAAATTACTTGAGTGCCACATACTGCATTGCTTGGTAAAGGAGAGTAAGAAGAAAGAAAGATGTGCAGATTTACTGCCTTTGTTGACAGTGACTGGAATTTAGAGAAAAATGAAAGCCAGCTAAGGCTCAAGATGTTCAATTCGGCTAAGAGATCTAATAATGGATTTGAAAAAGCCTGTTTCCTGAGATTTGAATATGAGGCAAAGAAGATAAACTAAGTGCAGGTACTATTTAGAAATAAGAAACACAATAGGAATTAAGATGTTTATATGCAGCACTTGCAAGTGTCTGTTGAATTTAAATGAAGACATGGAAAACAATAGCTGCCTATTACTATAGTGACAGCAGCTGTCAAATTAGTTGAGCTGTTTTGGGGTAATTTATTGGGGACTTATGCTTTGCAGCTAAAGAAAAAGTGCAGTGATGATGAAAAAGCCTTCTTAGAAGCTCTTGCCAAGAAAAAGGAAAACAAAACCACAACAAGCATATGCTATAAAATCAAGCACATGATATAGTCATCAAGAAACTGTCCTCTGGAATAAAAATAAAAGGCTATGCCATGAAATTAATATGTCCTTACACAACATAACTTGAAAACCGTGAGGACACTTTGTTTGAGATTTGTCATTGTGAGTATGCGGATATTCTCTAAACAATACAATTAACTGCCATTTAGAAATTTTCATTTAAGTGAGTTCTTTCAATTTAGTGCAATGATGTTGGTTGCCTATGTGCTTTATATTCAATATAATAGCGCAGCATTTCAGGCAAGTATTCTTCCATCCCTTCATCTATTTGTTACTAATCAAGTCACAGGAATCACCTTGTGAGTTACAATTAATCATCTATACACATGATTCACATATGTGAGAGGATTAGTGGTTCCATGAGGAACCAGAGACACCCTATTCTGCAGCTGGCTCAGGGCTCTGCTAGCTGGGCACCTGGTTGCTACTGCTGGTTATTTCACCTGTGTGTCTCCCAATGTGGGTATTTAGGTAGGTCTACTTCTTCTAGTCAACTACTGACCTTCAAAAACTTGAACAAATGTATTTAATTTGAGACTTTTTCAGATTTCTTGCCTTTTTTCACCAGTTGCACACTGGTGTTCCTCTCATTGTTTCTGGTATTTTGTTGGGTGTGGGGAGGGGAGGCGCTGTGGAGGCAGTAGACTCAGTAAGCACACTGGCTTTATTTCCTTAAACAACAAAGATAAAAGTGTGCTTTAACTAAGACTGTGTGACATTCTTCTCTTTGGGTTTTGCCCTGCTTCTGGCCTTCCTTTTGGATAATTTTCAGTTCAACACCATGGCTACAGACAGTAAGTAATATTTTTAAAAGAAACTAATGGGTTTAGGTGCATCCTTTCTCTTAATATCCAATTCAAAGCATATGAGAGGATCTGGTATTTCAGAACATTGTTACTCCGATGTTTATAGAAAATCAGGATCTGTTAGTGTCTTATAACTATGTTTTGCTCAGCAAGAGACAAAAAATTTATAAGAACATATGAGGAAGATATGCAGGAGTGCAAGCATCCAAGTGTGATATTTGAAGTTCTGTGATCTAATGCATGAACCAAATATGAGCAGTTAACGATGAGTGGACTGGAGATATAAATGAAGTACTGCCTAGTTAGGTAATGGGTGGCAAAAGAAAAAGAGCTGGTGGAAATGTAAAATAGAAAGCATTTAAACATACTGACTGAGGACCAGCATTCACAGGCAATGAATTCAACCTGCTGGATCAGCTGGATCTCAGCCACTTCATCACCAGTGGTGGTGTTTGTTATGATTGGTGTCTGTTTTTCTGCCTTAATAAAGGCATTTGTGTGTGTTATACTCAGTGTCAAGTCAAGTAGAATTGCATAGTTGGACAAGAGTAAGAAAGCCTGATTCTGAAGGAACTGGGATTTGAAACCCAAAGGACCAGCCAGGTATAGCTAGTGGCTGAGGATCTAGACACCCCAGGTAAGAAAGAAGGTCTTGGCACCCCTGAAATGGCAGTGGGCCAGTGAGAGAGTGCAGCCACCTCACCAGAAGGAAATAGAGAGAAAAAGCAATTAATGTATCACCAAAACCACAGCAGGATATGACCAGGGAAGTGAGAAGAAAGAGAAGTATAACAATGATTCTAATAGATCCTGAAGTAATGAAATGCTTCCATAAATGCTTTGCCTGGACAGAAAGTCAAAATGACAAAGTCTGTGTGCAAATTCTATTATCAAGGCAATTCCTCATGATGACTATAAATAAAAGAAGTGCTTAAAAGAAACATATATACTCCAGTATTATTCTTGATTTTATTATAGTACAGATGTCAGAATATGTGTAAACACCTAGTGAGAACTAATTTAAACGCTTTGAACTAGCCTCTCATTTTGTAGATGTGGTGCTTTTGTGGTAGTAAGTTTTTGAACAAATGCATTAAGCCATTTGTAAACAGAGGAGTGAAGTTTGCACTCCATATCCTCATGCCATTTTTGAGTATCAGATTGTTGTTCTATATACTTTGCTTTAAGTAGCTATGTATTAAAAATAAATACAGTATTACCTAGTATTTTGTGTCATGTTTCCTTGACTGAACCAAAAAGTATGACCAAAGTATGAAAAGTGTGAGCAGTGTTGTAAAAATACTTGTCTGCTCCCTTTCCCTTTTCAGTGTAGAATGGGTTTCTGTGTCTATTAAAGTAGTCAGAACATTGCCAATACCTCTTTATCTCTCATTCAGCATAATGTGAATCTAGACAAGGTTTTCTTTTGTCTATGTTCACTCACTTTGCTCACTCCATAGTGCTTATACACTATATAACCCAAGCAAGACCAATGCAATCCGAAAGAGGTCAAAGCCATAGCACCTCAACCCCTTTGAATTCACTTATGCACATCTCTAGAGCTCAATGTATTTCAAACTACAGATCCTCTTTGAAATGTATCTTTTCTTCTAAACCCTTTTAAAACATGTGACTGTCATGGTTTAGCCCCAGCCAGGACCTAAGTCCCACACATCTGCTCAATCACTCCCCACACAGTGGGATAAGAGAGAGAATTGGAATAGTAAAAGTAGGAAAACTCGTGAGTTGAGAGAAAGGCAGTTTAAGAGGTAAAGCAAAAGCAGTGTACATAAGCAAAGCAAAACAAGGAATTCATTCCCCACTTTCCAATGGGCAGGCAGGTGTTCAGCCATCTCCAGGACAGCAGAGCTCCATCACGCATAACAGTTAATTGGGAAGACAAACATCATCGCTCTGAACATTCCCCCTTCCTTCCTTCCTTACTTTCTTCTTCCCCCAGCTTTATATACTGCACCTGATTGTATGTGGTGTGGGATATCACTTGGTCAGTTGGGGTCAGCTGTCCTGGCCGTGTCCCCTTCAACTTCTTGTCCAACCCCAGCCTGCTCGCTGGTGGCGTGTATGAGAGGTAGAAAAGGCATTGGCTCTGTGTAAGTGCTGCTGTAGCCATCAGTTCCCTATATTATGAACACTGTTTCCAGCACAAATCCAAAACATCTGCCTGTGCTAGCTACTATGAAGAAAATTAATTGTATCCTAGCCAAAACCAGCAGACTTCTATTATTTTATTAATTATGCAATGTTGTGCTATTTTGTCAATTACCTACATTTAGAAAAATAATAAAAATAATGATTGTGCAACTAGAACAATAGACCTGAAGCTCCCCTAGTTGACACTTCTGTGTTCATTTACACCCAGTTGTAGAGAGAGCAAAGTGAATAAAAGCCAGCCAGTTTGATGGCAGTGATTTTATAGGCATCCTTTCAATCCATCCTGAACAAATGTAAATGCATAAAGAAGGTGCAGGGTAGAAAATTAGACCATTTCAGTTAAAGATCACCACAAAATCCTAGCAATCATTAAGGTATTCCATTCTCCCATTCTTTATTTGCTATTACACACTTTAAAAATAGATATTTATGGAAGCTGCTAAAGCATCTTGTGTACAGTGTTACATCAACAGCAATAGACTGTAAATGGGAAAAGTAATGTTCTGGAGCATTCAGCATAAGTTACACTTTTGATCCACTAATTTTATCATTGGAAAGATTCTTAAAAATGTATCAGATGTTTGTTACACATGGTTTGATTGTTAAACTGATACTTGCAAAACCTCCTTTGATTCTTTAGTAATGCTTAAAATATTCCCATTTTAAAAAGACCGCTAGCCTTTTCAACCCTGACATTTGCGATTTGCAATGTGACTTTTTCCTTTTCTCCTTTTACAGCAGGCAGTAAATACACAGCTGTTTTCTTCAGTGCTACCTGTAGTCATTGGGGAAATTTCAGAAATTACTGGGTACTTGCAGGTTTCCATCTGAGCTGAGCAGAGATGCGCAGTGCTGTTTCATAGTGCAGTCTGGGAGTAAACTTTCCATCTTCCCAATTTACTTGTCCCTTTTGTAACTAAAATTTGCAGTGTAAGGGCTTACTGGCCCGCAGCTCCAGCCTGAAAGCTCAGATGGTGGGAGGGAGCAAGAACATCTTTCCCTCATCTACACAGCAAGGACTTTCTCTCCATATGTAGGTGTTAGCAGTTTTCCGTGATACGAAGCTGGATTCCTGCAGATGGCTTTACACAGAGCTGTCCTTGAAAATCAATAGAAAATTCTGGCTAGCCATAATTCCCACAAACAGAGTGGGAAACAAATCTTTCTCCATGCAGTAGACTTACAGTTAAATTCCTTGTCCTGTTTGTTAGTTGTAATCTAATGAAGTAGACCTATCCAGTTAATCCATATGAAAGCACATATATCCAAGATATAGTCTCTCTCTTCACACTTACCTAAGTCCCTGTCTGGCAACTTCAGCCAGAGTGATTCAGACCAACATTCCCAAATTAAATTAGAAGTCTATGGATTTTAAATGGATAGTCTGAAGCTCAGAAACTGTGGGCCCTTGACTTTGAAATGCACTTTTCTCTTTGGCCTGATGTAGCATAAGCTTGTTGGTATGCAAGTCCCAGCACAGATTTATCTATTTACTCAGATTGTTTCTTAGGGGATGATTTCAGGGAAATCAGAGGATTTCATAGCAAGAGAGTTTTATTGAAATTAATTGAGCTGGATAGAATTGGTGTATGTGAGGACATATAGATATTTTGCAGCATTTTGTCCTAGAGGGCACCCTAAGTACATTTTTTGCATTTAAGAAATAAGTAATTGTTATTTATCCAGGACCACATAGTCATGTTTTTTATCAAAGGAGACATTCAGCTGACTTTTTGTTCACTCTTTGGGATCATCTCCATAGCCATCAGAGCTCCAGAATTCATTACTGGTTTCACAAGAGTGGGTACCCAGGAACTTTCCACTCTGAGGTATGTGCTCTTTCTTTAATGAAGGGAAAGCAGCTGCTTTTGGCTACCATGTGATTGCATGGACAGCATGGGTTTATGGCAAAGAAATCATTTGTGAGATGAGTTCCCTTGAGGAGAGGCTAGACACTTTCTCTTCTGGAGCATGCTTTTCCAGTCTCTCTCCTTTACAATCGGCACAAAGCACTTCAGCTGAGAGTTTTATAAAAGCAACCAGTTACTTACTTAAAAATGTAGAAAGAATTAATCTTAGCTTATTAACAGCTCTGCTAGCCAGAGATGAAAAGTGCTGAATGTCTGAATAAATCGAGTCTATTCATCACTTCATGGAGTCTATAATCCTTAGAGTGTAAAAAATTTGCAAGACATCCCCGAATGCTGAATTTTTCATTGATTTGGATCTCACGCTTATTTGAGAGACGTTTGAAATCATAACCAGGCAGACACTTCTCCCCTGACTAAATGTCTGAAGGGAAATTCTGGTTATTTTAAAAGGATATGAAATCTCCTAAGCCTGTAAAATATGCTCAAGATAACTGTGACTTGGGAAAAGGAACGAGAGGATGTTTGATGACTAGTAATGGAAGCTTTCAAATTTCTAGGGCCTCTTGAGGTCAAGGGGTATCTATGCTGGTCAGAAAGGAGCAAGGGAGAGTAACCCCATATGATCATAGACTTGTGTAGAAGGTATTGCTAGTTTCTAACTATCATAGAATCCTAAATTTCATGGGTTAATCCTATTTAATTTTTATGGATCTACTAGTGCAAAGAAAAGCTGATCAATCAGACCTTTATGAAGCACCATATATACTGACATCGATCCATTAATGTTCATTTCCTAGCAGTTGCAGTAAGAGTAAGTAATCAAAAATGTTAAAATGCTGTTGCTTTGTTTCTTAACAGAGTGACTTAAGAGCTTAAATATAAGAAAGAGGATGAAAATGATGTTGTAGGTGGCACATACTTTAAATTAAAACCTATGAGAAATGTTTGCTTTGCTAAGAGAAAAGAAGAAAACTTATTGAATATATTAGGAAGATTAAAATCCCTGTTTTGACTGAACAAGCCTGCTAGATGATGAGATGACTCCAAATCCTTGTTCGTGAGCAAACAATTCAGTATCTACTACACAGGGCTACCTATACACGTTTGGCATGCACACTGTTTATATATAGTAGGTGGCTTTTGTAAATCTTCAAAGGAAAGCATCCGTGTAAGCAGAATAGAAAGGACTATAGACAATTTATCAAATAGCTGATATATATTTTAGCTGACTTCAGACAGGAGCACACGAGCTTTCTGCTTGTTTCCAATGCAGAATAAAATTGTATAATTTTAGTGGCAGTGATCCTTGTAGAATAGCTTTAAATCTCCCCAATAATTTAGCTGAAGTGTCTGCACAGCTAGACAGTAGTTTGACTTTTCTCTCTTGGTAGGAAAAAGAGGAGAGAGGAGCCGTGTTTGAAAAAACAAAACTGGGGTCTTAGCAAACCAGGTTTCCAAGCTTCAGTCTTTTCTACCCCAAACAACCTTGCTTTCAAACCATTTTCTACAATACATTGGCCTTTCTCATTACAGCTGGCCAGAACTTTTCCAGTAGAAAATTTTCTGTTGAAAGAGGTCATTTTGATGAAATAGAAATATTTAATGGGAGTATGTCTGTTGTGGAGAAAAAAAAACAACCCACAAGTTCTAAAGAAATACTGGAACAGAACTTCCATTTTAAGCTGATTGATTTAATCTGAAGTAAAAATAATGATACACTGTCCTACACTGTATAAAATGTTTAAAAGGAAAACAGAACAAAACACTTTTGATGCCATCAAAATATTTCAATCAACTGCCAAGTGATTTTTAGGTTGTGTTACATGTGAGACTGAAAATTGTTCACTTTTCCTCCATTTCAGGAAGGAAAAATATTCAGTATCAGGTAATTTCCCTTGAAAAGCAAACATTGCATACAAGCCAGCACCAGCTCCTGTGCTGTTTTTGCCCTGATCCTCTTCTTGTCTGATGGCAATTCATATCTCTGCAAAAAAATGCAGTCCTGTGTAGTGCCCCAAGGATGGGGCTACCAGGTGATAAAGGAACCATATGTTAAGAAACCTAGGAAGGTAGCAGGGCTTGAGGGCAGGAGCTGTTCCTGAGGGCAGAAGTATTGGATCTGTGGGCTGCAGCAGGATTGGGATGTATAGGAGAGAGGCCAGAGTCATCCCACTGCCTTCTCCCCCCTGATCTGGGGAAGATCAAAGGCCCTGCTGTCTCAGTGCCCTCTTTTCCTAACCTCTCCTAAAGCCTCGTGACATCCCAGGTGTCTTCTCATGAGAGCCAGACCTCTACCAGTTCCTGCCTACTTGTACCTGGTGCTGCAGGGATTGGAGAGGCAGCAGTTAAGGCTGTGTCTGGGCATCAGGACCTGGTGACCCACTCTTCAGTCTCAGCAAAGCTTAGACTGTCGCAGGAGGGAGAACAGCTCTGTGTGATAGGCATGCATGAGCCTCAGCGGAAAGACCTGCTGTCTTAGTGAGTGCAAGGTTGGAGAGGATGAAGGCTACAGGGTGTTAAATGTTGGGAAGGACCAATGGGAGCATTTGCAAACGCATCCCCTGCCATAGCTGGCACAGCAGATTGCTCACTCTGGCTTTTCACCCCTTTCTTTCCCAGGCAAGGAAATTCCTGAGCTGAGGAAGATGCCTTCAGGTAGTCAGAGCCAGTGGAGAAAACCTTTCATTTAACCACTGGAATCATTTGCTGGTGTGCTGCAGGTTCATTGTATCAAGGGCAGAGGCTAGGGTTTAATTATTAAAGTGTGTGGATGAAGGGGAATTTTTTTCCCCTCTGTGTGCACATCTGGATGCCCCTCCAGGCCCAGTCCTGGCAGAGCTGCCCTAGGCTGGCTTTGCAGTGTCCTGGGTGAGCCTCATACCCAGAGGCAGAGGACAGGCAGCCCCTCAGCCCCTGGCTCCCTCATTGGGAAGCATGACCTGCAGGGAAAGTGGGCACCAGAAAATCTCTGGACAGGGTCTTCCATAATGAACATGGCTTGTGGATAAACCCACAGTGCAGGCAAATAATAGCTAGCTGTGTGACAGTAAAACAAGCTCAAATATTGACAGAGGGAGAAGACACCCCTGAGGCAGTGTTCACTGCAAACTCTTCTCTGAATGAGCAATAGTTAAATGTTTGTCCTTGCCTCTTTCTTTCAAAAGTAGGACAAATATCTATAGAGTTCCCAGTGGGGAGGTAATCTAAGTTTAACTTTCCTACAGTCAAGTAAAACACCCGAGACCTGTGATAGGGATGCAAGCAGGTCGTCTGAATTATGATATTCAATCTGGTATTATTTTAATCTGACATGCCTCTCACGTGCTTCATTTAGATTCATCTTGACCTGAAAACTGTAGTCTCAATGCCTTTATCCTTACAGGTGATATATCTTGTTGCAGTATTTTCTTCTCCTTCAGTATAAATATATATTTTAATAGCGAAACCCTACCCTGTAGCAGATCGGCACATTTCACTGCCTCGGATCTCCCGAGCATGGTTCTGGGTCCCCTTCGAGCAGCAGCAATCTCTTGCTTTAGCTCTCCCTCTTGCTAATTGTGGCGAGAAGATTCCGAATTAAGACCTGCGGGAGGTGAGAGGAAACACCTCTTCTGCAGCCGCAGCCTGCTCCGGATGACGCTTCCTTACTCGCTTACAAGACAATAGCCGAAGAAATTAAGGAGAGGGGGGGAAAAATGACTGATCCTACCGTATGAGATAATGGATGAGCCCGGGATGACCTGTTTTTTTCCTTGCGGTGGAGCGGTGCTGAAGACAGAGGGCACCAGCGCCCAGCCCACAGCCCTCGCCCCGCCGCCAGCGCGCCAGCT
>JANHGB010019228.1:0-18223 GCA_026283785.1 Coracopsis vasa
GTTGCTGTGAGAGCAGGAGGAAACACATGTGGAGGAAGGAGGCTTTGCTGGGAGAGAAACTGCTGATGGCCAAGGCTGGAAAAGTGCAAAACAAACCCCAGTGGAGGCAGAAAGGAAGTGACCTGGAGCAGAGTGGCTGGGTGGAAAGGAGGGGAAGGGGAACCCTCTGGGCCCCCATGTGCCCAGAGAGATGATGGCTCTGGGCTGCCCCAGGCATGGGTTTGCTTCTGCTGCATGAAACAGAACCAGTGGTAGCAAAAGTCTGGAGCAAATGAGGTGCCTGGGTGATAAATGGAAAGACAAGGGAGGCAGCGGGGGCTTTGTACCTAAATACTGGTTTTCTCACACCATGGTTCAAAAGACATGTCAGGGAGGAGAAGGCAGTGGAATTACCCTCTCCTAGTGCAGCCTGGGGTGGATGGCTGTTTTATCCCAGCTGTGACCAGTGATGTTCCTACCCTGTTGCCTCAGCCAGGAGAGGATCCCTGGCCTTACTCTGTGGGCTTTAAAGCCAAGCCTTTAAAATTCATATTCCCCCCCCCCAGTTATCTTATCCAAGCTGCAAGTAGCAGCTGGGTGAGTGATAAATCACAGGAGTCAGCAGGGATTTTAGAGCCAAGACCTGATGGGGTTGACATTTCACAACCTGCCTCTCCTTGTGTTTTCTCTGCAGGGAGAGGAGCGACCCCAGAGCCCTGACGTGGGAGCAGTGACGCTGGTGATAAAGGAGAAGCAAAGAGGAGGGCTGGGAGGTGGCACAGCCGCTGCCTGCGAGCGCAGCCGGCACCGCTTTCCCTGGCGCTCCCACGCTGGGTTTGCTGGCACAACCCGGCTCCTGCAACAGCTTCCAGAGAGCCCCCCCAACCCCACCGCGGGGAACAGGCAATGAGCTCTCAGCTGCAAACACACATCCCTGCTGGCAGCCGAGCCCAGCAGCTTTCCAGCAGGTCACTGCCCCAGGAGATGCTTGGTGCTGCCAAACCGAGTGGTGCCAGACGGGCGCTGGGCGCGATGGAGAGCCCCGGCTGGGGGCCAGCGCGGGCTGGCGGCGCGTGGCTCCATGGCAGAGGCCTCATCCGCACCCCGGGCAGAGCAGAGGATCCCTTTGGCTCTGCTGGCTCAGAGCCGCTGCGCCAGGAGCATCTCCGGAGCTCGGAGTGGGAAGCAATTGCTACTGACAAGGATCGGAGCCCAGTGGAGAAGGGACCAAGCATGTGTCCAGCGTGAGAGGCTGGTGGCAGGAAATGAACCAGCACTTGGTCAGTAATCGCCTTCTAACTGCACATTCACTGTGCAACTGCCTCCCATCTCCCTGCGCTTCCTACATCTGCTTTCTGGCTCCAGCTCTCCTGGCCCCATTTCCACTCCCATCTCAGAAGACTTCTCTTCCTGCAGCTTTTAATGACTTGACATCCCTTCTTTTTGTAAAGCCAATATTTCTTCGCTGAGCCAAGAACCATCTGGAGGCTGTTTGTTCTTTGCAGGGAAGAAAGGAAACAACCAACCCCCAGCAACCCACACCACTTTCCCATTGTCCTTCCCCTGGGCATTAGAGGAGAGGTGCTAAATAAATGAAGTAATGCAATATTAAGACTCCCTCTGTCATAAGCAGCGTCTGCTCACTCCTGATGGATTGCTTGCAGTCAGCTGCTGCTTTGCTGCATGAAGAACCTCTGAGCCACAGGCTGCAGCAGGGTCCCGCTTGCTTGCTTTGTGCTGGGTCACTTCATCAGCTTATGGCCCCGTGGTTGCTGCTGTGGGCTCCCAGGTCCCCTCATGCTGTGGATGGAGAAAGCTCCTGGGTCCTCCCCAGCCCTCGCTGCATCTCACTTGGCTCCAGGTGACCAACGGGGCTTGTGCTGCAGGGGCACAACCTGGGCACCATCAATCCCAAGTTACCGACTTGATGAACTGAGGCTCTAGGTCTCAGGAAAGGGGACCAGAGCATCAGCAGGATTTCCTCTGAAGGGACAGGCATAAAGAAGTTACCTGTGACAAGTGCGTGGAGGTTTTGGCACTGAAATCACAGCATTTTCAGGATACACTTCCACGCACAGAAGGGCTTTGGCAAAACAACCCTGCACCCCCCATTGTCTGTGTGGACTGAGGGCAACCACTCTGGCACGTGGCTCCACTGCTCCCTGCGATGGAGACTGTGACGAAAGCCATTTGCTAACGCTGCATCACTGCTCTGTTCTGCTGCAGGATCATCTCCTGCTATCATGTGCTGCAAACCCTGGAAGAAGATCGACAGCAGAGGCACTGTCATGCTTGCAAAACACCCCATCGGCACTGGCTGCTGACCCGGAGCAAGCCCCTGCCCTGGGTGCCAGCAAGGCCAGCACAAGGCTTTCAGCAGATGTCCCCTTTGCCTGGCGTTTGTTCTGGTTCAGCCCCTTGGCTTCAACAGGGACAAGGCTCCCTGGGCTCTGGCAGTTGGCTGTTGGCATCACGCAGTGCTGACATGTTCAACCTCCATCCCCACCCAGTCCCCGCTTCATCCCCAGCCAAAATGCATTTGTGCCTGTCCACATGGACAGTTATTGCTTCTTGCTTCAGAGCACAAGCAAGCCTCATAGAGCTGCTCACAGCTCCCGGTACCCTGGGGCTGGCTATAAAAACCAACAGCATTCAGGTGTTCAGATGAAATGTTGCTCTACTTGTACGTTAAACAAGAGCAATCTGGGTAACAACAGCTCTTGCTCAAGCTTGGCACACATTTACAAATGCTCTTGGTGCCCCAAGGAGGGAGAAGCTGAGAGGCTGGTACCTACTGCACTGCACAGCGCCGTCCCCAACAGCCGGTATGTGAGCTCGGAGCTGGATTTGACCTGAGCATCACTGAAGAGCGAGCCTTGAACAGAGGAAAGAGCAACACTTGATGCGCTTCACAGGTAAACCCAGCCTGGGTTTGGCAGTAAGAAGCCGCTGAGGTTTGGTTGGTGCAGTTTTGGGGATGCATTAAATGAGCAACTCAGAACCTCTATCAGTTAAGAGATTTGGGGTTTTGATGTTACCAGCATTGTGTTTATCTGCAGACAAGCCTGCAGCACCAACCTCCCTTTTCTCATCCACTGTCACACCCTTACCTGGAGGCCAACCCAGTGATGCAGGGGCTCAGGCAGGCAGCTGCTGTGCATCCCTCTGTGCATCCAGCATGGCCCCATCCAGATCCACAAGCATTTCCTGGAGGCAGCACTGTGGCCTAGTGTCCAGCTGCAGTCATCTTCCCACCTGGATGGCTCTGGAACAGCTTTCCCACAGCCAGAAACCTCCTGTGGATGTTCCCCGTCACTTACTGGTATGCATCAAGGAAGATGGAGGATTCAACCAGTTAGAACTAGAGATGTTTCTCTGTATCACCACGGTAAAAATGAAGTCACCCAGCACAGACACTCCAAAAAATGGTAGAATTTTATTCCCCTCAGTACAGATATTCTTTAAGGTTCTCTTAAAAAACTATATACATACATCTATGGCACTGTGCATTTCAGTGTATGCTCCTAGAGTCTCTAGAAAAGGAGAAAGATCAATGGACAGAGAAATGCTCACGGGCCATTCCTACAGCCCAAGCTCTTCCCTAGGGAAATCACCACTCCTCGGGGTTGGGACAAGGCGCTTGCTACAACCACTTCTGCGTGGCTCTGGCATTGCTGATGCGATAGGTTCATGTCTCTATAGCATGGACAATGTGAGTAACCCCTTCCATCGCGAGACTGCTGCTCTACACACAACCAGCAAGTCACAGGCACGGGAGTTTCAAGCTGAAACTTGCTTTAAACACAATTCTGTGGCTGAATAGCACACATTTGATTAAGAGACATGATGAGTCAGCTCCATGAGACCTCCATACTTTATCACAATAACACTTGGGGGGGAACAAATTTTAGTCAGAGTCACTCAGCTGTTCCCTAATAAATCCTTACAGCTGACAAAGAGGTTTTTCCTTGGTTTTTTTTGTCTTCTGCAAGCAGTTTTAAGCAAATTCTAAAGAGCTATCTGGGGAATGAATTAGTGCTCCAAACCCAAGTTACAAATCTATAAAACAGATTAGTATACTTCACATAAGGCCACAAACACTGCAAACTGTCAGTGTGACTATTTAGGATCATTAAACTTAATCTTTTAATTAGCATAAGCTTTATACCTCCATTACTTAGTTTCAACTCCAGGAGCAGATGAAGACAGCTTCCTGAGCCTGGGGGGAGACACGGCTGCCGGCGGGAAGAGGATGAGAGCACCGCTGGAAGGGGCACCTCTTGCCAATTGAACATCCAGGTATTGGCCTTGCCTAATCCAATTCTATTTCAGTCTATTGAGTGAGCAACAAGCAAATGGTTCTGAGACAGTAAAAAGGCATGCACAGCCAAATCCACTTAGCAGGGCTAAGAACACAGATCTATTGTGCTACTGGGTTCACCCAACCTGCAACTTTCAACACGCTTCAGCAAGACAAATTGTTACTGCCCGGTGGTTCTGCTTTTCAAGCCAACAGTGCAATGGAGCCTTAGTGTTTGAGTCACATCAGAAACGGTGCACGTGAGCAGTCAGTTTGAAACAGATCTGCAGCATTGCTGGGTTGGGGTTTTGGGGGGTTAATAGCTTCTGGAGAGAAGTTACAGGCACTGCTCACCTCGACATCTCGGACCACTGCTTTCAGTTCAAGTTTTAAAGTGCAAAACTTCATAGAGTCTTTGGGTAAAAAAGTGTCAATTCCCATACAAAGCTGGCAAAGAAACAGCCAGAACTCATAAGGGTGATTGACAACTGTGAGAGTATCACAGACATTCATCACAAAAGCAAGATCTCTGCTACCTCTTTGATTTTAACACTGTTAGCAGCTGCTGCAAATCTCCTCCGCTCCGCCTAGGCAGGCGCTGTGTTCCAAAACAGTGGATTAGTAACAGTTGTGCTTGCAATTGCATTTGCATCTGCAGATCTTTGTCTAGAAAAGTATTTACAGGGAGACTTTGGTGTTGCATAGTCCTTTCTCAGAGAGGAACAGGCACTGCTGAAGGTTCTTCCATGGCATATCGCCATGTAATACTGTAGATGCTCTACACACCTTCCAATAGTATATGTAAACTGTAACGGTTATGAATAAATACGTTCAAGAGCATCTTGTGGTTTAGATAAAAGCAAAGTACAAAAATCTGCATTAGATTCCTAAAGCTTTGGTCTAAACTGTGCTGTAACATCACCCGACTTGGTGAAAAGCCCTCAGAAGAGTCCCTTGCATACAGCACCTGGATCAGCACGATTCAGTCCATAGACTTTCAGTGGTTATTCTCTTGTCAGCTCTTAGATGCGTCTGACCTCAAAACATGAACAGATCATCTTTCTCGCCTGTGTTGGAATCTATTTTGTTCCAGTCTACTGGCGAGAGCGTTTCTGCACTCTGGATGTCTTGAGCTGTCAGGCCTGTGTCAAGGACGTGAGGGTTTGTTCTCGACTGAGCCAGTCTAACAGGGGAGAAAAACAGAAAGTAAGAGCACAAATCTGTGCAGTTCATAGCCTGGATGCTTGCTGCATCCATAATGCTGAACCCCAGCTGCAGTTCCACATTTCAAAATCCTCCAATGGAATGAAATCATTCAGCAAGGGCAGAGCTGGCACATAACATTTGCTGCTGGTTTATCCTAACATTTCCCCTACAGGCATCCAGGGAATTTACAGCCTGGACATCCCAGGTATTAATGGTCTGGCAGAACGGTGCCGCTTTCCTCCCCAGAGCTCTTGTTGGCGGCTGCATCCTTAGCTGGGTTTTAACTCTGCTGACCACAGATGAGTTTTCATGGTGCTGTGTGCACACACAGGCTGTGCTCCCTGGCCTCAGCATTTAACAACGTGGGTTAAGACACAGCAGGACCCAGATGATGTTTAGTACCCACGGGATCAGCTTGAAGGGGTCACGTCAGCACATCCCCGATCATAGAATCATGAGATGTTTCACAAAACCTAACAAGCCCCCATTTATTGCTGTGTAATTAAATAGCTCTGTGAAAATGTACCACTGCAGCATCAGTTCTCCCAGGGCCAAAGGTTAACTCAAGTTTTTGGTGCTTCATCCAGGGAGGCACAGCCCCAGCTTGAACACATCTTTTAATAAAGAAGCGTCCAGCGATGATGCTGTGGCAGGAACGCTTTGAGAAGCACCCACCCCAGTGGATGAGCCACCCAAATACTGAGTCACCACAAGGCCAAGGGTGATGTGACAGCCAGCACCCAGCAAGGCAAACCAGAACACCACAATCAACAACATCTGCTTCATTAAGTAGGGCAAGGAACAGAGGTGAGGAAAACAGATGACACTAAGACATAAACTGAAGCAGCCCCTATATCAAATACAACTTGGGAGAGGGCCAGTGTGGAAGTGGAAGCTGTAAATCACTCCTGAGAGCCAAACAAGGCACAAGGTCTGTTTCCTTAGGGCTGAGTGTGCAGTTTCTGCACTGCTGTAAACCTGGGCGGAGGCGAGTGGCTCTTGGGGAGGTGACAGCCTTGGCCTCAGCTCCCTCTTTCGGGATGTCCCAGCCAGAGCAGGAGCCTGGGAGCTCTCTGCTGCCTGCACCAGCTGCACCCAAGGCAGCTCATTGCCCAGACTGGGGCTTCTGCAGCACCCAGTTGGTGGCTTCATGCCCAGAGCTGGAGGCTGGGACCCATGTACACTAAAGCATCCCCATCACCCCGCAGGGGTTGCCTGCACAAGCGCACACACAGGGAAACTCATCTGAAAGAAAATGGGCTTAACACTGCTGGGCATGTGTGCGCAGGGGAGCTCGTCATTTGGATTAGGAAGTGCACTAAGGCACGTGAAGCTATGGCCACAAGCTCTGTGCTCAGGTGCATGAATTCAAACCTGGTGCATCAGACTCACCCTGATGCAACCACACTGCAAACAAGGGCCGGGGGAGCAGGGAGGCTGCTCTCAGCAGCTGCTGCAGCTTTGGGAACAGATGGGAACAAGGTAGGAAGGGTAAAGCTCCCCCAGGCCAGGAGCTTGGACCAGCATTGCTGCAGCCTCAAACCACCCCAGCAAGCCCAACAAACACACTGACTGCTTGGGCAATTGAATTCCCTATCACATCCAGCATCCCTCCATCCTTAAAAGGTTGTCAAAATATTTGGCTTGTGAGGCAGCCTCAAAGCCTGTCTTTCAATTAACAGCTGAGGCACTGATGGGGCAGCTGCCCAGGTCAGATCACAGCGGCTGATTAGATTAGAAGCATTATTAAAAGCCAGTCACTACTCAAGTCTCCTGGGCTGGCCCCCAGTGGCTTGAACTTGTAAGGGGAGTTATTAGAATTACCTTGAAAATGCCTCGTCGAGACCATCATCCATTTCCTTTGTTAAAGAGATAAAAAGAGAGAGAAGTAGTTGCTAAGAGAACGCACAAAAGTGTATTTAGGGATCTGGCTCCACACTGCAGCAGAGCAGACAAAAAGTATATATCTATATATATGTATAAACTGACTTCTGAGTGCCTAAAGCAGCAGCCCTCTCAGCAATCTGCCTCCTCAGGCAGGTTTTATCTCACTCTCTGTACAAGCCCCAGGGTAAGAGATGTATCTCCAGGTGGTCCAGGCTTCCTCAGAGCAGATCCCAAGGCTCAGGTCAGGGATGCACCACTCCTTTCAGAGCCCAGGGATGGGGTGGGGGCTTGGCCTTTTCCCACCATCTCCAAACCAGGCTAATTCTGTCCCACTGCCACATGGGCTGGGTCTGGCCTGTCAGCTGGACCACATCCCGCTCTGGGGTTAGCCACAGCCCTCAGCTCTTCCAGCTCTCGGTATGTGACTGGTACGTGCTGCAGGTTTCTGCTAGAGGGAGGGACCTGGACAGAGCTCAGCAACATGCTCCAGGCATCCCTTGGGGCTTATCTGGATCAGGAACCCAGAAAGCAACTCTGCCCCAGCACAGGAGGAACCTTCACTGCTTGAAAGCAGCTCTGGGATTCTTTATCTCTGATTTGCTCTTAAGCATTTGAGTTGCTTGCAGGAGAAAGGTTTCCCATGCAGTGCAAGGGCTTTGCTATGGACAGGCTTGACTATTCCCAAAATCATGTAATGCACTCACAGACGTAATGCCATATGTAAAGTAGGAAACCTCTGCGATAGGGCAGGGATTGCAGAGCGCTGACAAGCCTCCAGGATTTGATAGGACTTAAGTGGATCTTTAGGCTTAACCTGAAAAGCCTCAGGCTCAGCCCTGCCACGCTCAAGAAACAGGCTCCAGGCTTTAGCATCCAATTCTCCACAATTCTAGCAACATTCAGCTTGTTTCCAGATTGGGAAACATGTGGCAGGGATGAGGTCCCCGGTCAGTTGGGGCTTCAAAGATCAGTCCCAGCCTGGTTGGTGATGGGCACATGGGCTGGGTTGGTGGTGGTCCATGAACCAATTAAGCCAGATTATCAAAAACACTTTAGAGAAGCCATCATGCTCATACAAGCCAGATACAGCCACAACCAAGAACAAGGGGAAAATAAGAGCAATAATGAGCATAAATCTAACCTGGTTCTAACGAAACAAAAGCCATCAACATCATGACTTTTCCCCTGCACAGAGCAGTCGGGTGCTCTCTCAATGAAGTACCAAACCACTGGGAACTGCTGTGAGGATAAGGAATGCTCACTCACCTGCAGTGGCATTGCTCAGGGTGCCTGGCGAGCTCATTTATCTACAGAGCCTCAGAAAGGCAGGAGGTGCTTGAACACTGATCGATCATCCCAAGGACACCAAACCCAGCTCACTCGGGCAGCCCTGCACTGCCTGCACCCAGGGGTGTCCCACCCAAGCAGCAGCCCCGTGATGGGACCTGGAGCAAAGGAAATGCACCCCCGGGCACGCACTTACCCACACCATGTTGTTGTTCACAGAGGAGCTGGGTCCAAACATGCTGTTATCCAAGTGAGGGGAGTTTGTGCTGCTGGTCATGGGTGATCTGGCAGAATCTTCTAAATCCAGCAAGTTCCCCGTGGCTGCTGCTGTGAGCAGAGGGGAGATGGAATGAGACAGGGGAGAGGAAAGCAGAGATGCCAGGAAACCAAGTCTTTTTGCAGGAATTGGAATTCCCTTTTTGCAGGAAGGGAATCAAATGATTGCATCAAATTCCTTCAGGATGGCCCCAAATTCTAGCGTGGAGGAGCTGCATTCCCTGTGGTTTCAGCCTGAATTATTACTGATGCTCAGCTCAGGCACCTCTTGACAGGGACACAGGGGAGGGGCAGCCGGCTCATCCCTCCAGCAGCCATCAGGGGGGCTTCCAGGTACCTGTTTATGCTCAGGATGAGTGAGGATCAGCCCCAGGCAGAGCTGACAGATCCCACCCCAGGACATCCCAACCCAGTGTGGGAACAGCCCTGGGTGACCTCCTCAGCTCAGCCCACTGCGTACTGCTCAGCATCTTATAAAAGATGCATTGTTTTATAGGACCTAGGACAAATCCTGCCCTGGGTGAAGAACAGTCCACAGCCTGGGGGCTGCTGGTGCACCTCAGGCTGGTTGTTTCAGGGAAGCCTCAAATCCTCCTCATCACCCTGCAGTAACAGTGGATCAAAAGTGCCCCAACTGTGGGGAGCACAGGCAGAGGCTGGAGCCCCTTCCTATGCCTGTGGCAGCCCCGGGCTTCACTCATCCCAATGTGCCACCGTTTGTGATGGATTCCTGCAGTCCTGAGCCGTCACATGAAGAAATCAGATGTGCCATCCTGCCAGGAAGCCCAGCTTAATGCTATTTTCCTCTGTGCCAAATCTCCATGGCCAGCACGGAAGAGAGATTAGCCTTTTGTCCCATTTCTCCCTGGCCACGTATCCTGTGTTTCAGAGGCAGCAGAGGACCCATGGCACTGAATGATGAGCAGGTTTATGTTTCATTGTTTTCTTTTCACACACCTCTTTCCTTAGGGAAGCCAGAGGCAGAGTGGCATCTGGATATCCATCTCCTTCAGCAACGGGATGGCAAGTGTTTGGGGTCCAAGACAAACCCAAACCAAGCTTGGGATGTGGGGGTCGACGCTAAGCTCATAAAGACATTATAGCCAATATAAGCTCATAAGGACATTACAGCCAATATGCCTGGGGCAGAAGCAACCAGACCTGGGGTGGCAGCAGCTGTGTAGAAGAGGCTGCATGAGATATATCTCATATATCATATCATATATGGAAGGACTCGGCCTCAAGCACTCTGCTGAGGGCAGCATCGCTGCTATGACAGAAGTGTTTGCTCCTCGCTGGTCTCCAGAACCCTCCCAGGAGCATGCCCTGGTCAAGGCAAACCCCGCAGACTCAGGCTGCTCCTCATCCCCGAGCCTGAGGCAAAGCTCTGCTGCTGGTGACTTACGTGTGTCGGGGTGGGCAAGGGCTTCCAAGCTGGGGCTGCTTGTCCCTTCTCCTTCCAACCTTTCCCGCTTTTCTTTCTCTGCAAAACAAGGAGACCCCATCACTGCCTGCGGAGGGGTTCCCCACAAGTCTTTAGGGAAGAGGGACAGTGGGGACAGGGAGGATGGAGCACCAGGTCTCCACTGCCCCCAGCAGCCCAGGCTCTGGGTGCCTTTTAGTATCTCATTGAAGGTGAAAGCAAAAATCCTGGCAGTGGCAGGGCTCTGGGTACCAGAGACCTTCACTCACCGCCTGCAAGAAAGGAGCACAGCCAAACCCTGGCTGGATTTACAAGGCTGTCAAGAGAAACCTGGAAGATGCCTTAAATCACAGCGGAGGTTGGATCAACCTTAACAGCAGCCTGGAAATTTGGAGGGCGAGGGGAAAAGGCACTTGAAAGCTGGGAAGAAACCCAAAGTCATCCCTTGGGCTTTCACACAAGGAGCGGGAAGAGCGGAGAAGCCTCACCTTCCCTCGCCGCCTGCCAGAACTCAAACGCGATTTTGAAGGCCTGGGCCACGGTGAGGGTGACTGCTTGTGCCTGGGGGAGAAAGACAGCGTTAACCCACGGCTCCTCGCCTGGGGCTCAGCCACGTGGAGGTCTTGCTTTGCAGATCCACGTGAACCTGGATCCAGCCTCAGCTCCGTGCGCTCCCCTCCTGGCTGGGGAGGGATAACCGAATGTGGATGAGAGCAGAGACTTGCTCCGTGTAGGACACACAGCTTGCTGTAGACACATCTTTAGGTGTAATGGGATGGGACAAGAGAGACCCCAGGGTCTTCCCCTGGCTCTCCTGAGTTGAGCTGTAGTCTCGCTGGCTTGGACCACCAGCACGGGCTGGCTTGGCAACAGCCAGGGCTGAGCAGGAGCACCTTCCCCTTCAGTCCCTCCATTCCTCCCCATGCCGACAGCTTGAGGAGCATTTAAAACTCCTCCACCTTAACCAGCCCGAGCGGCTGGAGGTGCACGAATGTGGCACAAAAGCCGGTTTCATCAGGAGGAAGCACGGCCCAAGAGCAGCTGAAGCACAAAGGGGTAACCAGGAGCACCCTGCGAGGCTGGTGCAGGAGCCTCCAGGCAGGAGCTTGTTTTACCAAGTCACAAACTAACCAAAGGCAGAGCTGGGGCTGGAGCCGGCAGCCCTGGATCCAGAGGATGGAGCTGTGGATGGGTGAGGAGAGCCGGTGGTGCCAGCCCAGCCAAGCAGGAGAGCTCACCCAGCGCTGGAGCTATTTCCATCCTTGCTGGAGTGCAAACGCTTTATGGCAGAACCTTAAATATGTAATTAAGTACGAAACCCCTCACAGCTGTTTGCAGTTGAAGCTGTCACATCTGAATCAAGTTTAACAGAGCACCTACTGCTGACGATTACCCAAGCACTAAAAACATGGACTGATTACACACCCGAGCCTGGAAGCCGCGTGCCCATCCAGGGACCTGCCCCAGGAGCAGGGCATCACCTCACGTGTGTTGTACAGACAAGCTAAAACCAATCAATCCATTCTAGTTCTTGCCACAAAAAGCCGTGCAGAAGTGCACTGGGAGGGAGCTGCTCCGAGCTGATGGAGCACCGAGATAAGGCTTTGAGCACTGGAGAGATTTGAATTCCAATTTGCAGAACGAGGCTTATCTCTGCCTGCACGGATGGGAACACACCGCGGAAGGGAGACAACTTGGAGCTCCCATTATTCTCTCCCCAGGAAAAAAACCCAAGGAGTTGGGAGAAGTGCCGAATATGAAGAGCTGGGCACAGGAATGCTTGTAAGGACCCAGGAATCACCACGTTGGGATGCACCGGCACTCAGGTTTGTTTCCCTGTGGATTCAGGAGATCCCATCCTCCAGCTGGGCCTTGCAACAGGCAGGAGAGGAAGGATAACTGTGGGCAGATGGGTCTGCCCTGCCCTTCCTCTCCCCTAAAGCCCCCTCCTGCTGTGGGGCTCAGCCCCAGCTCTGGTCCCCTGGGGAGGCCCCCAGTGCTCTCCTTGCCCACTTGCAGCAGTGACCCACATCTCTCCCTCTCGAGCTCACTGGTGTGGGGCCCTGCCCATCCCAATGTACTGAATTAGCAGGAAAAAAATCCCATGAGCAGGTTCAAAGCAAGCGCCAGAGACTGTTTCTAGACACAGGTCTCTGCCCTGAGCCCCATCCTCAGCATGCAGTGGAGGCTCCTGTGCTGCTCCCATGGGGAGCACGTGGCCCCATCTGTAGAGATGCTGCTAAAAATGAGACAAAGACCCTGAATGGGAAGCACTGGATGGGAGCCGGGGCAGTGAGCCCAGCACCACTGGCTACACACCTCCCATCAGCAAGGCCACCCCAGGCACTTGCTGCCAGCTCCCCAAAGCCTCTCTGGCCGCCTGGGGAGGTGGATGTGAGCAGGGCAGGGTCCCATCAGGTGGGACCGCAGCACACAGCAGGGCTCAGGTGGCTGCAGGACCAGGTCCTCCCACCCTTGCCCTAGACCTTGGGGCAGGAAGGCTTTTACCTGCCAAGGTGGGCTGAATCCAGCCCAGAGCTCTGCCTGCTCGATAGCAATGGGCAGGCAGCACTGCCGGGATCACTGCCTGTGAGCAGCAGGAGGGGGGTGCTCCCCCATGGCAGGGCCCCCTCACTCTCTCTAGGGGCAGAGCTGTTGTTATCTCACCGGCACAGACCCTCTCTGCTTCCTCCTCCTCCTACAGCCCCATCCCCAGTTCTTCCTCTGGACTGACCATTTTCCGTTTGGTACAGAGGAAGGCATGGCACTCCAGGTTCTCATTGAGCTGGTTCTGGGCAATGTAGGCAAACACTTTATCGTGGATCTTGTCTGCCGTGCAGTAGGATATCCTGAAAGACAGAATGAAACGTCTTGTCTGGGGAGATCAACCAATCTCACCTCGCATCAGCCAGGAAGCGCCTATCCCGGGGCTTCCAGCGCCAGGGCCAAGCAGGGATGGCAGGGGGAGCACAGGAGGGTTAACAGGCTTCAATGCAACTGCTTCCAAAGCAGTGAATGTAAGAGAAGTGCAGCTCTGGCAGCCATGGTGTGGACCACGGGCACTGTGCACAGAGGCAGGAGAGAAGTGTTTGACCCTGTGGGGAAGGGCAGGTTAGAGCAGGTGAAGGCTCTGCAGTGCCCCACCTGGGACCATGCCTGATGAATGCTCTGCCTCCACAAGAGACCCGCACAGGTTTGCTTTGGAGGATGAGCTCGCAAGGAGAGAGGAGGACTTGCACCCAGCCTAGGATTCCATCTCAAACCAGGGAGAGAAACTGATGCAGGGGTGCCCAGGAAAAGCTGAAATTCAGGCTCCAAGAGCCGCAGAAGGAGAGGTACAGGATGTCCTGGGACCCCTGAGCACAGGGGACATGGGGAAGGAGGCTCAGCCTCCCTGGGATGATCACATCTCAGCACGGCTGACTCCAAATGCTGACCAAGGCTCTGCCAGAGCAAGAGGCTGACCTGTCTGGGGAGCCCAGGCTGTGACTGAGGGCTCAGCTCCCTGCTGCAGGCGAGTGGGTCCCTCAGCATCAGCCACCACCATCTCCCACAGGCCCATCCATGCCAGGAGCTGCAGCACTGAGCATCTCATCCGAAGGCAGCAAGCAGAGGCTGGAGCAGCCCTGGAGGTTTAGTGCAAGGCAGCAGGCAGGAGCAGCGAGCAAAGCCTCTGCCCTGGGCACACAACAGAGCAAATGGGGGTTAAGGAAGGAAAACATGAGGAGAAAGTGGGACACTTGGATGAAGGTTTTCCCATGGCCCTGTGCTGCCCTCAGAGTTTGCAGGGAGGGGACAGGAAGGTCCTGGCTCCCAGCAGATGACTTCCAGAAAGCCACATTCAAAATGCATGACACTGCATTAGTTTCTTGTTGCATGTGAGGATGCCTCTGCTCAATGGCCTGGATGCTGTTTCCCAGAGCTGAGCCCTGCTCTGGGTTAAAGAGGTCCCTGGAAGTTTACCCCTTTCTCCCGTTTTCCCACAGAACAGCTTGGCCACTCTCAATGATGACAAAGCTGCAGACGGTCGCTGAGCAGAGATGGGAAACCCCCAGCAGCAGCTCCATAGCTGATGGCCATTAATTCCCAGGGGAAGAGTCACTCGCACCCACCTCTGTGGGTGTTATAACCGGTGCCTCTCGGTGGCTGTGGCTTAGCCATGGCCCCTGTGTCCTGCCCCAGCACATGACTGGGCAAGAGCTCAGAGCCAGCATCATCCCAGTGCACAGAGAACCCCAAGAGAAGACCCGAGGTATCAGAGGAAAGCCCTGGGTCCACCACAGATGGGGCACACTCACAGAGTGGGGACATGGCCCCTCCGGGTACACAGACACCAGTGTCTGCTGTGCCCCCTGCTCCTGCAGCACCAGGCCCCACACCAGCACCTGATGAGGATGTGCTGACCTCAGTCAGCTGAATCAGGGGGTGCTTGGAGGTGAGCAAGGACCAGGGGAGCAGCTTCACCAATGGCTGTTAACAGCGTCTGGGGGGAACTGAAGCAGCGGCCCCATGGCTCTGCCTGCTGCTACCCAGCACAGTGACCCCCATCCTGGCTCTGCTCTTTAGCAGTTCCTCTCCTGGGGAGGGCTGGGGCTCAGCACCGCAGCTCTGTGCACGCTGCTTAGTTTGAACTAAGAGGAAAGCAAGCGGGTTAGTAGCCTGGTTACAGAGAGCGCCCCGACCCAGTGCTCCCCACCCCACCTTTAGCAAAGGGGGACAAAGCAGCAGGTGAAGAACAGAAGCAGAGCGTGGGATGTAGAGGGAGAAGGGACGGAGAGGATGGGAAGGGCTGGACTGGAGCTGAGCTCTGTTCCACCAGGACTGTGCCTGCCTCCAGCCTCTTTGGATGAAACACTTGTCAAAGCCAGAGGAGTGGATATGGGATAACCCATCCTCGCCCTCCCCATGCTGGTACTGGGTCCCCACTGCTGGACATCCCAGCCCTGCTCTTTGCCAGAGCTCTTTAACTCTATTGGAAGTGCAGAGCAGCCAGCACGGGCAGGGAGGCCCAGGCTCTGCTGTTTGTGCCCTCACCCACTCAGAGATGCTCTCACCACTCTCTGTGTCCAGCTCCTCCCGTCACCCCAGATGTTTGGTCATTTCTATAGCCACAAACAGGTTGCAAAGTCACACGTGGCCAGGAAGCACTTGCCTGAGGATCTGCAGTCCACAGACACCTCCAGGCTCACAAGACCTTTCCTTACTTACTGCAGACAATGTAAATTCACCTTGAATTTAGCCACCACCCTCCTTCCCCACCTTCTGCTTCCCATCAGATGCGATGCCCAGTGAGGTGCCAGCTCAGCCCGGGTGCAGACTGGGGAGCCTCGGGGTGTGCACCCACTGACGTGCAGCCCATAACCCACCTGTATATGGAGACGTTCTCGATCAGCTCGTTCGTTCTGCTGTCGTTTAACACGATGCCTCTGGGGGACACTTTCAGAGTCACTTTCTGCAGCTTCTTCCCGCTTGCTTTGGCCTTTGAAGGAGAAGAGGGAGGGGAAAGTTACAGGCCTTTAACACTGATAAAAGCGGGCCCTCAGCCCCGCTGCCCAGGGATCTCATGGGAGCTGGGGGGGTCAGACCTGCCCCTCCAATGGCCTCAGCCCCAGGGGTTTTATTTCAAGGCTCTGTCCTTGGTTGCTCAGAGCAGACGTCAAGGGCTCTGCCAGCAGCTCCTGTTCCATCCGAGCACTTCCCTCTGGCCAGCTCAGCACATGCCAGGCACGGATCAGTCATTACCCAGCGCAGTTGGACACCCCATTGACTTTACAACAGTTAACTGTACAACTGGGGCTTTGCCTCATTCCCTTTTATAAGGGCTTAAAGAAGTGTTAATTTCACTTGGAGCCCGGTGAGCAGGGGCTCCAGGGAGGCTCCATGCTAGAGGATGGCTGTAACCTATCACTTACAATGGGATGAGTGATATTAGCTGGGAATGGGAGCAAACTGTCCTGCTCCCTGCTCCTCTTAACCCTCCAAATCCCAGGAAGGAGAAGGCAGAACTGCCCGCCAGCTCTTAGCCACATGCTGTCCACATTCAGAATGCTGTCCCTGCCTTGCAAGAGGAGAGACAGCCTTGGGGAAGGCTGATTTTACTGTGTCAGAGGCTTCTTCCACACCCAGGGTCACCCGAGCTTATCAAGGGAAGCCAGAGCTCAGAGGTGCAACAACAGCTTTCCACAGCCTGCCCCATGGGCAGACTCCCCAGTGCCAGTGCCCACAGCTCTACCTACACCACCAGGAGCCTGCTCATCACTGGAAGGGCTGGACCTGCAGCCAGGACACCCCAGACCTGCAGATGGACAGCACTTTGATCTCTAGACCTGTGGCTTCTGATGCTCTCCCCAGTGACAGGTTGGTTTGAGCATCAGGAGGAAGGGCTCTGCTCCAGCACGGACACTCACGGTAGCGACGATCCTTTTGACGGCGGCCGCAGAGAGCTCTTCTCCCTTGGGCTGCTCCACCAGGGTCATGCCCATGTACTTGAGGCTGAAGAGCATCCCCTCCAGCAGCGTCTCGCGGGTATCGGTCCAGTTCTCTGGGAGCTCTACAGAGACAACAAAGAGGTTCTTGGATTCCGACACCCCAAGGTACCCCTGTCAAGCCCTGAGAGAGGGGTTTGGTATGAGCAGGGTGTTGGTTTAGCAACTGCCTGGTCTCCTGCAGTGCGACCACGGCTTTCACAAGGTGCTGGGGGAAGGAGATGGGGCTCTCAGAGGAGGTGACAGCACGCTTCAGCCATGAGCTGCAGCAAACAGCAGCAGCCCTTTCAGATCCATCAGCTCAGCTTAATTGTGAGTGCCCAGGCCCACACCATAACCTGATCCTGAGCATCAGCCCCAGCCACACACACGGGAGGGGTCAGGGCTGCCTCATCATGGTGATAACCTCACCCTGTGCTACCCATCATGGGGATAACTTTACCCTGTGTTACCTATCACGGGAATAACCTCACCCTGTGTTACCTATCACAGGGATAACCTTACCCTGTGTTACCTATCACAGGAATAACCTCACCCTGTGTTACCTGTCACGGGGATACCCTCACCCTGTGGTACCCATCACGGGGATAACCTTACCCTGTGCTACCCATCACGGGGATAACCTTACCCTGTGTCACCCATCACAGGGATAACCTTACCCTGTGTTACCCATCACCCACCCGTCAGGGCTAAGCTGGGATTTGCTGCTGGCTGAGCCCATGTGCAGCCGCAGGTATCCAGGTGATGTGCTCAGACTTGCTAAATCAGTCACCAGCAGCCCCATGGAGCCACTGCAGGGGTGAAGCCTCAGCGAAGTCTCTGCTCTTCCCTGGAAACCACCAAGGAGGCCTCCAGCCTCTTCCCTTAGTGCTGGGGGGGATGTGGGAAGAATGGTTCTAAACACGGAGATAAGTTTGGGACCAAACTGAAAGCCCCGTGGGTATTTCAAAGCCTAAAACCGCCCCACAGGAGCCGACTTCCAGACACGGAGCTGACACCCAGGATCTGCCACTCTTGTGCTTGAGGAGGATCTTGCTTTGAGCATGTGGCAACAAACCACAGCCCTCCCAAGGTGCCTCCCAGCCCTGGGGAGCAATGGGGCTTCCGGAGAGGAGCCTCAGCACACCGCAGACAAAACACGTCCCTGAAGGCTTCCCCCTTTATGTTCAGTCCCCTTTGGCTGCCTCAGTGCAGCGGGGCCGAACTGCAGCTCCCTGTGGACCCGGGGCGGCCGCACCCCGGGGTGACCGGTGACTCAGCTCCAGGACGAGCAGCCACGAACCCAGCACCACTCCCAGTGCCGGGAGTCACGGTGACGGCAGCCGAGTGGGAGCGGTCCCAAAGGGAGACGAGGGCTTGAGGGAGGGCTCCGTGCCCGAC
>JANHGB010019231.1:0-104584 GCA_026283785.1 Coracopsis vasa
GTGGTAGCAGTAGTGGTTTGTGTTATACCTTAGTTACTGGACTGTTCTTATCTCAGCCTGTGGGAGTTACATTCTTTTCGATTCTCCTCTCCATCCCTCCAGGAGCGGGGGAAGGAAAAGGGGGTAGAGAGGGGAGTGAGAGAGCGAGACTGCGTGACTGATTTATGGCTGACTGGGTTTAAACCATGACATCTTTTCCTTTGTTTCTTTTACATTCAGTAATCATGCTTGTTGTTTGCACAGATATATAAATATAAAACCGCCCATCTGTACATGAAAATGTAGGCAAACTGGTAGAACTGCATTTAAAGTAACTACATTAGGCTTGTGACTTTAGTTTTTCAGGAAAAGGCCATCACTGTAGTCACATTAGGGCACCATTGCCAGTGATATTTAGCAGGTTTTAGCAACTGTTTAAACCACCTGTCCCATCTTGGTGGCATACTCTTAGATGAAAAGGATATTACTGTGGCAATTCAAAGGAAAGCTGACAGGCTGCAACTGGTATCTGGCTTTGCTTCTTAGAGTAAATCCAAACAGAACTTATAACTCTTATGTCATAAGTAACTTCTTACTATTGCAGTCCTATATATAGGCAGGTGTTTATATTATGCAAAACATACAGAAGCCTGTGTCTTGTTGCTGAGAATCCGGTAGTGAAACTAAATAGGATGTTATGAGATTTAATAGTGAAGTGTTGTTTTGTAATCCATTATGTGTCAAAAGGCTTCAAGTAGCTTTGGAAGATTTTAAAAATTATGGAATCATTGTATATCTCTAAAGAATTCCATCATGTTATATAGTGTTAAATTATGTTCATCGCATCACGTTTATTAGCCAAGTGGGGGATCATCTATTAGTAATCTATCTTCTCTGTAGCCCTAAGTAATAATGCTTCTCCCATCCTGCCATGTAACAAAAACACGTAGCACATTAGCCTATGTAATATATGCTCATACTTATGTGTGTGTGTATATATATATATGTAAACATGTTAAAAAAAGAAAAAGAAAAAGCTGGTATTCGCGCAGTTGCACTGATTTGTCCCAGATACATTGTATAACATGTGTCTCTGGGCTAGTAATATCAAAAAGTGTGTGCCACACAATATGTTTTTATGCAACACATTTTTAAAGAATTCATGGAGTTTCAGCACAATTTCTTTGTGTCCTGAGTCCATAGACTCAGGTGAAGTGGTGACTAATGTCCATATTCTTGAGGCCAGCCTTGGAAAAATGGATGATTATAAATGTCCAGATTACAGATTACTGTAATCAGTCACTTCCCAGATGACTGGAATCATATAGTTAGGTTTCATATCAGCCATCAGTTCTTTGTATGTAAGGTTCAACACTATAGACTCTGTAAATATAGTTTCTGAAAAGTTAAATTTCAAGTTTTTACCCAGAAATGAGCATCTACAACTTTTTTGAGTTCTATCAACCTCTCTCTTAGGGATTTTTTTCTATTTATTGCTTCTGTGACTTCAGTGTTAATTTTGACCTGAAGAAAGCCTCATATTTTATGATTGTTTATTTAAAATTAATTTTATCAATTTGCTGAGCCAGTTACTCCTTATCCAGCTATGGTGGAAAATCCGTAACAGGTGATACTGCAGCATGACCTACTTTTAATTTTTAGCTACAAGATTACAAATGTCAGCAGCAAGGCTAACATTTGTTTGGGTGGATTTAAAAATGAAATTTTAACTAGCAGCAGAACGCTGCATTTAACAGCTCTCAGGACATCATGTGTATCACCTGATGCAGTTTACAGATACTCAAGCTGCCTTCTACATCACAGTGCTTTTTTTCTGTAATGTCTCCTCTTTTATTCCTACTGACTAATAAGTATTTAGGAACTAATCTGGACTTGTATGTAAATGAACGTAACAAAAATTAATATATGTTGAGAAAATTAAACTGAAAACAAGAGTCCTAAAATTTCAGCTAGCAATAAATAGTATCTTTTTTTCTGTATCCATTTTACACCAACCACCCCTCCCTCAAACAGTTACACTGTTAAAATAGTAATTCTTTACCTACCTTGAACTAAAAGGTAAACATATATAGGATGTAGGAAGTATGTAAAAATCTTTCTCCTAATGGGTCAAAAAATCAATAAATAATAGAATATAATAGAAACACATTAGTGATGTAGATTTCCCTGAAATCAGCAATATTGGAAATGAGAGTTGCAGTCTTCCCCTTCAGTTCTCACATACTGGGAGTGTGTGGTAGAAAGAGTTCAGATGCTTTAAGTATGCTGAGCTGGCTTTTTGAAGTGATGAATAGTGAATAGTTATGAACAATTGAGCACAGGCATAGAGCCAATAAATGTTTGAAAGGACAGTTCTGGATAGCATACAGTGTATTTCATATGAAGGTAAGGAGTTACCCTTTCCAAAGCAAAAATTGTTCAACACCTGTATGCTGCAGTTGTTTTGTATGTCTGCCTGAAATGCCAAGGATTTGCCATTTGATAAATAAGATGTTGAACAAATGAACTATTCATCTCATCATTTTTTTTTAATTTAGACATTTCTGTGTTTCTTTTCAGTCAGTAAAAAATTGTGGTTAAGAAATTGTATAAATAAATAAAATAGTTTTCCATACAATCTAGAGGAAAAATATGGTTGGCTTCCCACCTATTCCTTCAGAACAACTTTGTATGTCTTGTTAAAACCTTTCTCATTTACTTGCAAATATGATATAGTATAAGACACTGAGATTTTTTGCTCTTGAACAATAAATATCCTTTTCATAGTCTCTATAATGGGTGCAGGAACACAGAAGTTCTAAGGCTGCAGTAAGCCTCCAAAGGCAACGTACACAAACCACTTCTGTTACTCAACACTATTCTACATTAGTGTTTTATGAGCTTTATTTTGTCTTGGATTATACATGGAGGATATTTTTACTTTCTCCAAAAGGAAGAAGATAGTTAATTTACCGAGTTAATAATATATTTTCTGAAATTAAACTCTGAAGACTTAATAGCTTTAAGGTAAGACTGATGTTGATTTCTTGATCAGACTTATTACACTGAGATTCTGTCAGTGGCTTCAGAGCAGTGGTAAAAGTAAAATAAATGACTGGCTTCTAATGATCTCAAACAACTGGTAATGATTATTTATATGTATGATTTTATGATATAAAATTGATTTACAAATACATGTTGCAGCAGTATAATATTCTCATGATTTAGGATGTCTTCCTATATTTAGCATTCAGATTCCATTATTATATTTCTGGTTTCTATAATGCCTTTACAATATTATTAAAGTTTTTGTGTTTAAGTAAGTTAATCCTTCCTTTCTTTGAAAAGAAAAAAAAAGGGGGGGAGGGTGCGAAACAAAAAGGAGACGGTGGCATAAATATTTTCTTATGATATAAAACTGATAACTTCTTGCTGTCAAAACCAAGACATATGTTGCAATAATAAAAGTGTAATGGGAAAGAGACTCAGTTATGACTGGAATAACCATCAGCCACAGATTTGCTGTCAAAACTAACTGAAATGAATATATACAAAATCTGAAACGCCATATAAACAGGGATATTTAAGGTATTCCTGCCTATTAATTGCCTCTTTAATTAAATCTTGTCTTTCTGTATAAAAATATTTAAAAGAATAATTTTTAATTATAGAGGTGCAGGCACTGATGATGCTGTAAGAATAAAAGTCTCTGGAAGAATGTTTTGTGTTTACATGCATTTAATATTTACCAATGTGAACATAATGTATTATGTTGTTAGGAATTATGTTTATCAGCTTATATTTGTGTTACATTGTTTTATTCAGTTGTATATATATATTTTTATCCCACACAACGTTTCCCCCAGTTATCTGAAAAAACTAACCATCAGGTCTGGTGCCCTAGACACAGTGTGGCAGACAAATAGATTGATATCTAGTCAAATGTGATACCAAATATTGTTAGGTGCATTAAGTATATATAAAAAAAGTTCACAGGTAAAAAGAAAATTGTCACTAATTTAATGTTAAGTTATTTTCAATGTCATCACATTAATTGAAATGTAGTGTTCCTATATTTTATTGTATTTTAATATAAATACACACATGCATAAAAGACAGAAATCAATATGTGCATACTCATCATATTTAAAGAACTATATTACATTTTGATTGGACAAAGGGCCATTTTGATAAATCTTGATTTCCCAGGGTGCTTAGATTTTCCTTAGTAGAAACCCCTGCTAAACAGGTGACATTTAATAAAGCAGCAAATCACTATTCATATGAATGAGCCTAACAAACCTAGTATACACTATAGTGTATAAGCACTCAACTGTTTTTTCATTTGTTTTTCTTTTAAAACAGACCTGCAAAACCAAACCCCAAAATCCTGAAGATCTCACTGGGAGCAGGACAAACAACATTTGAAAAATGAACCCCCGTTCCCTCCATGTCATTCACTTTAAAAGGTGGCCTCTTGAAGTATGTTATAATGTAAGCCACAGTATAGTGGCCACCCATTTCCTTTTTTTTTCTAGATACCTATTTCCTTGTATATCTCTTCAGTTACGCACAGTATCAACAAAATTCTTACAGTCAGAGCCTCATCCAGTTTATACTGGGTAAGGATATATCTCTCTTGTTAAGGCTGCACCAGTAAAATTAGAAATGCAGATACTCCACGTGCTTAAAATGTATGAAGAAATCACACAGAATTTGTAATAAAGCAATTGTAAATTTGTCCTGTGAACCTTAAACTGCAGCAGGAATGTATAATTATGATGTCTACCTGTGTAACTTTTTTTGATGAAGACTTGAGAATGTTTTGCATTTATTAACTTCCTTTTGGCTAAAGTGGACAAGAAGAGAATTGGTTTCCTTAGGAGAAACCCATTTTGCTATGTTACACTTAAAAGTGAAGTGCACTGATGTATATGGTATATTTTCATCTTGAAAATAAAATGCAGATAAATGATCACAAACTGTGGTGCAATTAGAAGACTTTGATGAAAGACATGATTTAAGTAATACAAGTTTTAATGGAAATAGAGCAGTTCTCCACTCAAATGCATATTAATCATCACAGTATGTGTGCTTTGTTGGCTGCTGATAAACTTATTATTTCTTTCTTCTGTTCACTCTGAATTAACATCTATTCCCAAATGCCACCCATAGCACTGAGTGGAAAGAATAAGGCCTTCTATAGTCTGTCAGACTGGCATCCTGTACTCAGTATAGGTATCAGTAGTATCTTCTCTTAAAAAATAGTTTCTGATGGCAAAGGGTTGAATAATGCTTGTTGGTAGACAAAGCTGGGAAAATTATGATCATGGTTATTGCATTTGAGTACAGACTTTAAATATTCTTCCTTTCCCCCAGCATCCAGTATTTATTCGTTTGTCTGTGAAAATGTTCTAAGCAAAAGGAATTTTGTTATTACTGGTATTTCAGGACTAGCTTGTCTCAGAGCAGGGTGACTTGGTTGGAGTTGTTCAGGCTGGAATAGAGAATACTCCAGGGAGACATTATTGTGGCCTTCCAGTTCTTAAAAGGGGCCTGTAAGAAAGATGAGGAGAGACATTTTAGCAGTGCCTGTTGCAATAAGATGAGGGGTAATAATTTTAAACTAAAAGAAGAGAGATTCAGGCTGAAGGTGAGCAAAAAAATTCTTTACAATGAGGGTGGTAAATACCGGAACAAATTGCCCAGAGAAGTGGGGGATGCGCCATCCTGGGAGACATTCAAGGCTGGGCTGGATGTGTTTCTGAAAAACCTGATCTAGTTGAAGATGTCCCAGCTCATTGCAGGGAGTTGGACTAGGTGACCTTTGAAAGGTCCCTTCCAACTCAAATTATTCTATGATTCTATGATTTTTTTGTAAGAAGAAACATTCTCACTAAGAGGCAGGGCTCATGAACGGAGGTATGCTCACACTTAGTCTAAGGCTTAAGTGGTCATAGCAGAAAAGCTGATTTGAATCCACCAAGCTGAAACAGATATAGTCCAAACCTGATCTATAGATTTTTCTCCTAAATCTTGATTGTTTGGCTGCTGTACTTTTGTGTTTAGACAAAATAGTGAGGTTCCATTCTGTTCAGTACTGTCATGTGTCTATAAGCAGAATGTCAGTCACCTGCAGACAATTCTCTAAGAAATTATTTTTCCTCCATATTTTCTGAAATTAGATTTTGCTTCTTACTTTCTTACTAGCTGTTCATAGGTCTATTTTGAATTAACATCTCAGTCAACAGTATGTGTTTGAAAGTAAGTATTCCAGAGAAATGTGAAAAAAAAAATAATAACTTTGCATAACAAGTGAATTGTCTTAGATCTGAGGGTTTATATTGTAGCCATTACACTGTATTAAAGAACAATATTAGTTATGGGGAAAAGATAGAGACATCTGCAGTCTAATACAAGTAATGGAATTAAACACAATGGGAACATGGAGTTACTGGCAAAAATTATGTTGCTGTATGGCTCAGTTGCATAACATTTTGTGGGTTTGGTTTTGTTTTGTTGTTTTGGTTTTTTTCCCTTTTTTATTGTTGCGGTCCTTCACTCTTCAAATTAATTAAAGTATCTTCCAGAATGAGGTGCAATATTGCTTTGGAAAAGTGTTGCTTTAGCAAGCTGTAATGAGCAACTCAGCATACTTCTGTAAAATAAGTCTGTAAACTTGTACCAATTATAGTTGCTATGCTATAAATGAATTTTTAAAGTTCCTTATTTCTATAAGCCATTTTTAATTCCCCCATCAATGTTTTTGCATGCAATTATAGTAGCACATCACTGAAGTACATTTCAGTGTGTTATCAAAGGTTATGAAGAAATAGATGATATTTCACCCTGATTTTCTTTTTCAATTCACAGTGTAAGAAGCTAACTTTAGTCTAACCATCAGAAGAAAAGACATTGCAGTCACCACACAGCATCATATCTGTAGCTGATTCAAACATCCATTCCAATGAAGATGCAGCAGAAGATCTGACTCCAAGTTTTAAGGTGTGCTGATTTGTAATCATTAGAAAGTATATATACATTCGAAATATATATGAAGTTAAGAAATTAACTCAGTAGCACAAGAGAACAGATAAGTTATGGTAAATATTTGTCATCTACTAAGGAGAAACACTAACACGGAAGATTAACATGCCACTTCAATTTAACCTGAACTGTGATAAACATGGTATTGTATCATCTGATATGTTCCAATGAAGAAATAAACTGTAGCCTTCATGGGAGGAAGATTCTTTGCCAATTTAGATTGCCTAAGACTTTTTCAATTTACTGGAATAAGGATGTCTTATGTCAACTAAACATCATCTCTCAGATTCATTCTGACATCTTTACCCCATTCAAGGTGAGGCACTTGTAGGGAAAAAAGTAATTAAAAAAAAAAAGCTACGATTTGTGGACTGGGTGCACAAATGTCTGCTTACCTCAGGTAGATAGTTGTAACATCTCAATAAAGAGAGGCTTGCACCATAAATAATCAAGAGCAAAAGAGATATTCATAAGCATTTCAGCATGATTCATTCAAGTGTTCTTAAGTGGCTACCCACAAATATTGTGTAAAGAAGCAGAAAAGGAAAGGGCACTTGGTATGAAATGTGCTCAGTGGAATATATGTGAGCATGAAAGATTTGCACAGCTTTGGAATTAAGGGAATTTATGACTTAGTGTTTAAAAGTGGGTTTTTTTTTCTTGAGATCTGGGTAAGGTATTTAACAGAACATTCTGGATAGTAACTCTGTTTTTCTGTAGTTAAGACACTAACGACAGATTAGAAATGTTAAATGGCATCATGGCAGCCAGCACTGAACATAAAATTCCTTTCATTTCATATTACCAAAGCTGAATTGATTGAATGAATTTTAAAGAACACTGTTAGTTGTCCATTTACAGAAAGAAGCTTTCATTTGGCATTTAGGATGCTTTTTATAAAATTCTCACTAGGAATGCTATTCAATGCTCTATGCACGACCCCTTTTGTAGAGCTGCCTGCCAAAAGGTGCAGGAACTCTGCACAGTCGAGCAGACAGCATGAACTCTACATTCAAACTGTTCACAATGTGAGCATTAACTTACTGTGTGGTTTCTTCTTACTAAGTTTTTTGTAAAGGTTAACTGAGAATTGCCATACTAGAGCGACAAGACAAAGGCATTACGGAAAACTTAGCTCACTAGACATTAAAAAGTTAGATATCTACATCTAAACTGGACATCATGAGCTCCTTTCATTGACTAATAGAGAGGGCTCATCAATGTGAAATTAATTTCCCTCAGACATGCCTATTTTACTCTACTGGCTATGATGCAGAGCTAGGATGGCTGGTTTAGGTGTGACTGCCTACAGTTTAGATACCTGGGAAGAATCGTACCTCATGTCAGAATTGAACCCCAGCTTCTCTTTTGTAAAATTTTGGTTTTGTGTTTTAGTCTAAATTTTTATATTGTTTTTATTTATAATTTAAATAATTATTTGCTAAAATGTTGTCTTCAGCTATTTATGATAACTTTAGTAGAATTATGGTTCCATACAATTCTGTATTTCTTTTTTACTGCTCTCTATGTGCTACCTGAAAGATGTATAATGAATTCTTTGTCCACTGAAAGATATTAGTACAACAAAATAGGAGAACAGCAAACCTACCATGGCAACACAGATGCGGAAGAGGAACTCAGCTTTTGCTTTGTTTCTGAGTATTTTCAAGCACATCCATACTTCCAAGGTGAGGAAAGTAGGAACTGGTTTCTCAGCACTTTTCACAAAGTCAGACTTTTTGTATGGCATCCTTCTCTATCTCCACTTGCTGAGTTGACTAATAAGGATAAATGCCATTCAGAAGCCCAGGCAAGTGCTGGTGCAATTTTTTTTTTTAATACTATACATTAACACTAATGCTTGTAATGACTTGTCAAGTCAAGTGAATATTAACTAAAGCAAAGGTCCTGTCTTCACTCTTATGAGAAATAACAGCACAAAATGCAGCCCTCTCAATATTCTTGATTGAAGGAATTATTTGAATTCTTTCCTTTCAGTGTCTCTCAATAGTAGTGTACCATTGAGCAGTGAAGATAAGGCAGGAGAGTGCCCCACTTCTGGCCCTTTCTTAGCCCAACAGCTTGATGTTATTTCTCTTGCTTTATCTCCTTTCAGTGAATCTTTATTTCAGTGCTTTCTTGGTAAAATTGTTTGTGACTTGTTTCAAGGGTGCTAGAGCTCTGTGTTATACCATTGTAGGCTGGCATCTATATAGTGAAATTAGCCTCTTTTTCTGTATTATTGATATTGCTACCGCTGTTGTCTTGGTGGGCTAAACACGGAACTTTGAAGTGTCTAGGGCTTGGTATACTTATATACAGTGTTCTATTCTGGATTCAGTGCAATGGAGTTATCCAGCTAGCACAGGCCTTGCTAATTCTGAATTGTAGTTTCCGTTTGATCACCAGTTACTGAGTTTGCAACTGTGAGATTTGGTGACTTTCCTTAAAAGAATCCCAGACTACATAACATTGACCCGTAATGCTCCACATAGCTATGCATTTTATGAATCCTTCTCTTGTAGTCTGTATCATATACGAAACAGACCAGCTCCAAGCCTTACAAGGATTCCCTTTCTGTCATAAAAATTTTGACTTGCCATGCATTTCTTGGGTGTAATTTCAGGGAACATCGCTAGCAGAGAACCAGTTACATAAGCATTAGAGGAGATCTGCTGTTGTTTGTTCATATTCCACAGCCATTACTCTCATAACTACAGTTCTTGGTTTTTACAAGTGCTGTTTCTAAGAACTGTTCATTGAAATTATGAACTAACTCCCCTAGTGTAATTTTTTTGGAGAGAAAACTCAACCCACAGAATCCATAAGGGCACCAAAAAGTTTTTGCTTTAGTAAATGAACTGAAATTACAAGTCTTCAGGAGTAGAGAATGAGAACAAAACAGAGGCCATTTGGGTGAATTTGAAAATCGTTTATTTATGTGAGAATGTATACATCTTGGGTTGTACAATCCCAGAATTACAGAACAAACATATGAAGAAAAGGTATGCTGTAGTGTATAGTCGTGCTATGTGCTATGTTACATATAGAAAAGAATAAAATATTCATGTTTTTTTATTCATCTTGTCTAGTCAACGTCTTACCCATGTTTTGTCCATTTACTCACTAATCAGTGATCTAATGTCTGAGAGCATCTTTTGCTGTTTGAACATGTATAACAGAAATTTCCTGCTTGGAATCCAGTTTTCACTCTCATAATTGTTAGAAAAGCAGTAAATGAAGTGGCTTTAAAATCTTGGAACAGTAAATAGTTCCTAATCTCTGCAAAACAAAGACTTGCTGACCTCCGTTTCTTAAGGTTATTCTCAAGATCAAGTTGATGAGAAGTCACAAAGCCTTAGCTGAGATATGTCAACAACTTTGTGTATGTTTAAACCATGACAAATGGTGCCAACTACTTCATCTTAGCTACACTGAGAAGAAGAATAAGTCTAATTAGGTCTGATGTGAAATAAAACAGAATATAAAGGCATCCATTGCTGAGGAGCTTATCTGTGTTACCATTTTAAGAGGTGGCATATAACAATTTGAGCTTTTTTTTTTCATTTGCTTAAACATTGTTATTTAAGACAAAATATGTGTCATGTTGAACTGTCTGTACCTTTTTTTTTTGCAGTGTCTCATAAATATAGGTCAAAATTTCACCTTGAGAAATAATATGTGTACTATATAGTTGCTATAAACTGTATTATATACATGGCATTCTAAATATAAGTAAGCAGACTTGGAAGAACTGAAAATAATGAATAGACTTAATTACTTTTCAAAGGTCGGATGCCGTTTCTTATGTACAGTTAAATACAGTTCGTACTGATCTGCATGTACAAATGTGTTCAAAACCTTTTAACCAGCCTCTAAATTAATCTACGAAAGCAAGGTTTTTGTTGAAAGTAAGAATGCACATTTGCCTTCTAATATAAAGTACTCTGATTTAAATAATAGTAATAGGATTATACTGTTGTTTATTTTTGAACAGTTAATATAATGATTTTAGAGACTGAATCCAAATTCATGCAAATAATGAAAAGTGAATAAATTTTCTTCTTATATACTTGGTTTAGGGTAGGCATCATACCTTTGCTACAAACAAAGCTGAATGATGCAGAAACTAGCCTGCATCTGCTGATACAACATTTGCCATGATGTTATTTTAATTCCTGAAACTGGAGATACCACTTTAATTATTTTGTATTTATACATTTTATGAAAGATATTCTTATATTCTGCAGGCAACAAGTGTATAGAAGAAAAAAAAATTAAATGTCAGAAAATGATCAATTAGTTGAACACAATTTCCCAGAAAGTCTTTGGAGTCCATTAATCAGTGAGTTAGCCTTTGTGACAGATGCAATCATATGAGATAAGAAAAAAAAGAAAAAAATGTTGCATTGGTTGATATTTTATGTCCTTTACACTAGAAAGTACACTAAAGGTTATCAAATAACAAATGCCACAATGTCCACAAAGCATAGAGTCAGGAACTCTGGGCTCATCATAGAGTAAACTTTATTCTTTATGATCTTATGCAGTTTCCACCTAATTTTACAAACATCTTCTCTCTAGTGAAAATTAAGTTCATAGCTGTGAATGTCTCAAGGTAGTCTAACTGCAGAACCAAGATTGAATTCCCCATCTGAAAAATCTTTATGGATAAGAATGTTTGGAGGCTACATAGGCACCCATTGAGGAGTTATGATAACTGTTTGAATCTGTTTTCAAAAAGAAGCTAATATTTTGCTCCTCATTTTCTCTTAACACAGCCAATTAACAACAAATTATCTGACATCTGTCATTGTGTTCACTTGTATTACCTAAGCAATTTAGCCTCCTCAATTAGTCTCCTTAGTGGTAAAGGTCAGGATAGTTATTGGGTCTTAGTAATTACCAGGGAATCAGGTGGAAATCCTACAAGAGTCAGCCTTCCTACCTCAGGCTTAACATCTGTGATGATTTTAATGTCTTCCACTACACCTGTAACAGTATTTTATGTTGTTTTCTTATCCTTTATGTGCAGTGAACACCTTCCAGGGCTTCACTGGGTGAAATTGTCACTAAATCTAAATACTGTTGTCCCTGGATTTCCTCTGTGCTTTGATCTGTCATTGAAGGTAAGTGCATAATATGTTTACTATTGTAAGTAATGATATTCACAGTCTCTCGAGGGAAGAGAAAACATAACTTTGTTCAGCAGAACAACAAAAGTAGGTCATCATGCTAGTTTTGCTTTTATGTCACATTAGCTATTTCTCTTCACTAGTGCACTTCACATTGCCTTGTAATAAGGATCCTTCAAGTGTGAACAGTAGAAACTGTTGGAGGTTCTTTTCTTCACTTAGATGAAGTTCACTTCAGTTTTGTCAGAGTGGAAGTTGCTGGTGTACACAAAAGACCACTCTTTGTTTAAAATTATTTGATACACAGATTGTGGGTATGCTGAATGCTATCATAGAACAATTTGGGTAGGAAGTGACATAAAGATCATCTGGTTCCAATCTACCTGCCACAGCCAGGGCCACTTCCACTAGACCAGGTTGCTCAAAGCCCCATCCAGTCTGGTCAACAATAGACTCTACAGTCTTTTTTAATTTCGTTACAGCTAAAGCACAGGAAAACTGCACAGCTTTTAAAGTGAGGATTTCTGCTGACAGTCCTGTGGTACTGCCTGTGAAAGATAGTGTAAAAAAATATTGTGTGTGGGATAAACAAATGGATAACACAAAGCATGTCATTTTTCATAGCTGGAAGATTCTGTAACCAGAAGATATTTCATTCACATGCAATAGAAACTTCAAAGAGTAGCGTAATGTAATACAACACATAATGGTTCTGCAAAAATAGAATGCAATTTTTTCTCTGATTGTTGTGTTGATGCTAGTATGTTACTGAAGTGAGAAGACTGTATTTGATATTGAAATATTTTCCTACTGTCTATAAAATTAGTATTTGATCCCAAATATCAGTGATGGCTTTCGTTTTCCTTTGGTATGCTTTGAATTACACTCAGCTAAAGAAACCTTTAAATTATGTTAAAAAAATTAAAATACTCATTTCTGAAAGCATGGATGATAGCAGGCAAACAATTTTATCTATATGTAAAAAAATTAGGGTGTTTTTTCTCATTAGTTCTACCAAGGCTGTTAGTTCTGTATCGTCTTTATAATTGTCTATCTCCTAGTTCTTGATAGTAGCATCTTTTTTTGTTTGGTTGGTTTTTTAGTCTTGGTACTTTGGAGATTGCATGACTATGTAATATTGTTGTCATAGTGAACATTGTCTGGTATCAAGGGGCTGACAGTCAGGAGGAGTTATGAAACTAAATGATGTACTGTTCATATCATTCATCAAAACAATTATTACTAGAGAAACATGATGTTCTGGAGTTTTTTACTGTTAAATTAAAATAATTCTGTCACTTTGTTTTAAACTAAAAATGTTTTTGTTTTAACTGTATTATATATATATTTTTAATGAAGAAAACATTTTTTGCAAATATTTCTTTTACAGTATTCTCAGATTCTTTTCCTAACTAGGTTCATACTGTGACACTGATCTAGTTAATCTGTATAAGTGATAGTCTAATTAGCAGACAGCACGTGGCCACGTATGTCAACTGACATTTATTAGCTAAGGGAAAGCAGAGGAGACATATAAGTCTGTCATCTCTCTAGGGCAATTAGCCAGCTACAGTCTGTCTCTTATCTAGGCAAAATAGAGAAAAAACTGACTAAAAAGGAGGAGTTAGTTGTGGTGCACAGTTTTGAATACCTTAGCTGAATTGTTCAAACTATGCGTATAATATTGAAGCCTAGGAGGACTTCTGTTTTTCTGCATGACAAGACTGAGGTTGGAGGACTGAAGAGACAGAATCTATCTATGCCTTAAAAACTCATTTTGTGAAGGGAAGATAGGGAGACATTCCAAGATCTCACCTCCTATTCTGGAAAGGGAATATCTCATCATTTTCATTCAACATAGTAACTTACAGTACTTTTCCACTAAATAATATGCGCCGAATTTTGGACAGGTTGTAGCTAGCTCTTTTAGGAAAGAAATCTAATTCTAGTCTTACTTCTCATCTTGTATGATTATTCAGTACGTAAAACAAATCAGCATATATGGTCTTGCATTACTATTAGTCATTTAGGCTGAAGAAACACAAAGAATGCAAAAAGGCAGAAGGAGGGCTTAGTTTCTTTCTTCCTTCCCTCAAAAAATTTACCTTTTGTTCATTGTTCATACATTGTTCATACTTTCCTGATGTTTCTGCAGCTAATTCGCTGTAACATTACCCAGAGTCCATATGATTATAAATATGAGTAGGGCTCCGTTCTCTTCTTGAGTCACTGATTAGATGTTAATTTTTTAGTAAAGTGGAAATTATTAACCTCTGATGTTGACAGATGTTAGTCTTCAGTTTGACTATGTATACAGTAAAATTTTCTTTCACTGTGTTTGATCAGTTCACATTAGCGCCTTAAAACAATCAATACCACACTGTGTTCAAAATCATCTTTCAAGGGACACAAAGTAGTCAGGTGAAAAAAATCTCAAGAGACCAGCATGAAACTAATAAGATTTACTAATAGCTTTTGCTTTATAATTTGAAAAAACCCAAAGAGTAGACTCTGAAAAGCTAGACTCTTAATTGGATATTGATCTAAGCAAATACTCTATTTCTAAGTACCTGTTGAAATCAGTTATCACCATTAGGACACATTATATTTACACTTATTTCTGTAGAAGTGGTACTGCTGCCCTAAGTTATATAAAGATACATTAGCAATACACTTTTAATAGACCTATTAAATTCACTTTGCTTTGATTTTCTCACTATTTGAGTATAGGCTGAGTGTTCTATACAGCTGCAACAATACCGGTACTGAAAATAATGTGATTATCACCATTTTCCCTACTATTTATTTTGATAATTTCCACAAAGCTGTGGTTTATGGAGCACTTCTGCTGTATCCACTGTTAAAAATGTCTTATATGTGGCTTAATACAATGTACCCTTCAGTTTCACTGAAAGATCCTACTTTCATTGGCATTTTTTGGTTTTGATTTTGCTTGCTTATTTTTCACTGATGTAGCGAGAAAACACAACATTATTCTGGAAGTTGTGTATCATTCTTTTTCCAGACTCCTTTCCAGTTAAAATTATATAATCACACAGGCAGAGCTGTGCAAAGCAGGCAGAACATACCAGTGACCTTTTTTATCCCTTTGGCAAGTTCTTAACAATTTAAAAAAAAAAAGAAAAAAAAAACCCAACAAAAACAACTAAACAACAAAACCCCAAAAACAAACCCCAGAAAACTGTTGAATTAAATAAACTACTTCCTAGAAGGATTAATGGAATGTGATGATAGATACAAATCTTTTTGGATTTGGGTTTAGTTCTTCACTCTATAAATCAAGATTACATCTTTCAAATTAAGCTCAGGTAATAAGTTGGAATTTTTTGATTAATTCTTATTCTGACCTATTCACACCTGCTTTTATTTTTCCCTAAAAATATTTAGAATAGAAACATGATATATTAGGATAAAACAGCATAGTAGTACAGTAGATGCAGTTATATCTTTCTTAAGCAGATTTCTACAAGATATCCTAGTCCCTTCCTTGAAGTTACACCATTATAAACTTTTAAAAGTATAGCTCAGCCCCTAAACTATATTTGTATTAAATTAAAGGAGAAAAAGCACTAAAATTTATAGCTTGCTTTTACCCAATAAGAAAATTTTTAAAAATTAATAATGATTGTATCAGGTCAGGGAAACTAAGAACTGGCTTCACTTTGGGCATTGAGCTATAGAGCTGTTGACCCCACATTAATTTGGCAATAACATATTGTTCTGGTTTCAGCTGGGATAGAGTTAATTTTCTTCCTAGCTGGTACAGTGCTGTGGTTTGGCTTTAGTCTGAGAACTGTGCTGATAACATACTAATGTGTTAGTAATCACCAAACAGCACTCATCCTGATCTAGGACTTTTCAGTCTCTCATGCTCTGACAGTGACGAGGGGCACAAGAAGCTGGGAGGGAGCAGAGGCAGGACACCTGACCCAAACTAGCCAAAGGGGTATACTATACCACAGCACTTCATGCCCAGTATATAAACTGGGGGGAGTCACTCAGAAGGGCAGATTGCTGCCCGGGTCAGGCTGGGTATTGGTCAGCGGGCAATGAGCAATTTTATTGTGCATCACTTGTGTTTATTATTGTTTTCCTTCCCGCCACCACTTTTAGTTTTATATCTCTCTCCTTGTTATTCCCTTCTATTAGTGGTATTATTATTATTATATTGTACTTTATTTATTAAACTCTTCTTATCTCAACCTGTGTGTTTTTACATTCTTTCATTTCTTCTCCCCATCCAGCCTGAGGAGGGAGGGGGTAAAAGAGGGGCTGAGTTTGCAGCTGCATGGTATTTAGTTGCTTTCTGGGTTTAAACCGCAACACATATTAGGTTACTATGATTGCAGAACTTACCCATTGAAAGCAGAAGTCATGGTTAAACTTGCAAATATTCAATCTTCTCTCTGTTCTTCTCAAGCCCATACTTTCATTAAACTTGAAAAGACTTAATTATGGTTTAATGTTTTACTTTTTCATTAAATTTGTGATATCTGTGAGTGTGATAGAAAGTGATTGGGGTTTAGAAAGAGTCACAAATACCTACACAGAATGAGTGACTGGATAGATAGTTCCAGTAGGCTAGGCTGATAAAAAAGGTATCAGAAACAATATTTTAATGCTCTTCATTATAATCCACAGCACTGTAAGAAGAGAAGGGTGCCGGGCGTGAAGCAGCCACTCTCCAATCTCTTGCCAAATGCTAAAGGCAGAGGAGGTAGAAGGTCTTCTGTGTTGACTAAGAGAAAGAAAACTGTTAAAGCTCAGATTGGGAAATGAGCTGTTAGATGAATTCTGGACAAATTTCTAGATAACACTTTTGTGTCTAAAGCTCCTGGTGTGCAAGACAGAGTCTACTAGCATGCTGGCCCAACAGCCAGATGTGGCTTTGGAATGACAGAAATCTTTAAGCCGATATATTTCTGTTGTTGGTATATTGGTATGTTTGCACTCTGTTGACTGCAGAAATATCAGGCACACAAGCTGAGACAGGTGCCAGTCCTATCTTCATCTAGCTATGCAGGAAGCTGTAGGCAGAAAGATTTGAAAGTACGAAGGTGCTCATGTCTTCCACTGCAAGACAGGCATTGTGTCTGACATACCAGTAGACAGTTTGGACAGATCTTTGCAGCAGCATTGAAATGCAACATCAAACCAGCAGTTTTCTCTTTAAAAATCTAAGTGATTTTGTGTAATATTGGGATTTTAGGAGAAATATTCTGAAATATATGTAAGAAAAACAGCTACCTTTTGAATTTATTACAATTTGTTTTTTCCTGCAATATATAATTCTGTTTGTGACTAAGGTGAAGAAATACCTTTGTGTCTCTTCCAGAAATCCAATTCTGTATTTTTTTTTTTTTTGCTTTTGATCCCAGACTTTTTATATGATAGTTATATTTAGCTTGAAATAATGGGATTTGCACAAACTGTAAAGACTTCAGAGGTATGCCTGTAGAAGCCTTATTTATTTGTCCTTTGAACAAATATTTTCCTAAAAAAACCCAAGAACATGAAAATGCTAGCAATGACAGTATCTGAAGTTAGACTCTGAAGTCTAAGTCTCAAGAAGACCTGAAGAGATCATTCAGTCTACTTTATTGTTCTGAGGCAGGTTTGATAGCTATAATTCTATTTTGTTATCTCATGGATGACTACTCTGTTCTGAAAGACCTGGGGTGCTGGCAACTCCTCAGTTTACTCCATCACCTCATCATCTTTTCTACAAGAAAGCTTTTTCCTAATAATTTCTTTTTTTTTCCTCTAGTCCTATCCATTCTCTCTATGAAAAGCAGCCTTATCTTTACTCTTGAGGAAGCTTCCCATATTTTTTACTATAATGTCATCCCCCTTCAGTCTACTCCAAACAATGATTTCAGTAGTTAGTCATGTGCATGTCTCTACTTGTTTCCAGGTTTTTCAGATCCTATGTCAGATTTACTTGAATCCACTTGACATCTGTTAACTCTGTTGTCAAGTGTGTGGTGTCTCCTCACTGGATTTATCCTTCTAAATACACACATTTGAATTACTGCGTCAACCCTTGCACAATCTTCATAGCAGTTTCATATAAACGTACACAAATTTATGACAGTGTGATAAATGTCTAATCACAGAGGATGATGATACACTCCCCATCTCATTGAAATAGGGCTATTTGAATAGGAGTCTAAATATAGTGTTGCCATTCTCCTGAAATGTTTTTTTCTTTGAACTTTGTTTCCCCTAGCTTACAGCTGTTCAAATACCATGATGCATGCCAGTTGCCAATAGTACTAGCTTGCTTCTGGAGCAGCCTAGGTACATCGGAGGTCAGGGAATCCTGTCTGTGTTTTGTTTTCTCCAAGTGCTTGCTGGGCCAGGAGTGAAGAAGCTGACATTGGAGAACAGGTACTTTAGTTCAGTGTTGCCAGAAGATTCCTCTGTTACTGCAGTCCTTCTATAGATAGTTATGCAAACTCTAGTGCTTTGATTTTACAAGACAGAGACTCAACTTCAGGACAGATTAATGCCTAGTTAGGTAGAGCATAATGCTGAATGTTACAAAGTAAGATCAGTGAATTATCCCTTGGCTTAAAGAGAGGTGAGATAAGTTTGACATTCAGCTCCTCAAAAAGGGAAGAAACAGGAAGTGGTCTTCTGACTGTTACTTTGTGTACTGGGATGTTTTGAGCCTTCACAGAAAACAGAGGCTTTGAATTCACTTAAATAGTATAAAGACTAAACAGGAGAAGGAACATATAACGAAACCCAAAATATAAGCGCAGTTGGGACATTACATTAATATACCAATTTAAATGCTTCTGAGAAAGAAAGCCTCTCTCCTTTAATAAATGAGACTTCCCTAGAATTTTTGAGGATAAAATTTGTCATACTGAAGAAAGGATCAGAACAAAAGTATTTTGGAGTTCCATGTCCATCTGCTGGTGAAATTGTTCTTTTGATGTTTTATAGGGCAAACCACATGGTATTAAAAAACTGCAGACAACTTCATTACCTGTGTAAACAGTCAGAATTACTAAACCCAGTGAAATTACATGAGTTCACAGTAGCAATAATTTCGGTTGACAATAACTAACAAATATTCGTCTCCATTAACCAGCTTTGGTATGAACTGATTTTCTTATTAAATTTAGGCAAATTTCCAAAGTTTTCAGAAGGTATGATCCATCAGTACAAACTAGAGCACCACCTCCATGCAGTGGGGATGTGCAGGTTCACAATGAAAGGGTACAGTAGTCAAAAAAGCAGCATGAAGAAGAAATCTTCCCTGCTGTTTCCAATCATGTTTTTGGCTATTGGCCTGGCTTCAGGAGTGACTTTTTTTTGTTACTTTCTGGGAAATATTCATTTGTCTTTTTCATATGTGAGGTAGAAAAAGGCATTTGTGTTCCTCTCTTGGCCACTTTTCAAGTTACTTTGTTTTTTGGTGAATATCAGTTTAAGTAAGTTGAATGAGTAAACAAAAAAGTACAAGAAAGAACTATCTCTCCTGAGCAACTTATTCAGAAATATGCAGGAATAATCAAGCGAATAAGGGAATGCACAGGATATGTGCATATCATATGATACATTAATCAGCTTGATTTGAACAGATGAAATAGCACCCGTCATTAAAGTCTGTTTAGGCAAGTATATGATTCATCATTTATTTTTGAGAAAGATATATGTAGTTACAAAGCCCCCTAGGAAAACTCCTTGGCACACAGTGGAACTGTGAGACTTCTCTGATGTGTTCTGATTCAGAAAATATCAAGCCTACCTGTTTTATTTTAAAAGCGCATTAGATAGAAAAGCTAGTAGAACTCAGGCAGTATGAAAGTTTCAAAAATAATTTAGTCATTCATGCATGTAATTCTTTCAGATTCTACCTCTTTGCTGTTCTAAGTCATTATTTTATTGAACATTTCTGCAACATATAAACTGTTTTGCACAAACACTGTTGCATGGTGCTGTCAGTTCACGCTCTCGTTATTTAAATGTCTCTGGCCAAGGAATTACAGCTGATTGTTATGACTAATTTTGGGTTTCATTATTGAAACTGTTAGAATAACTCAACATACAAAACCTTCAAGTCTGCCTCATTTTCATTTAAAAAACAAATTAAAATTATAAAGGTCTTGTAGCTTTGGAGAGGAATTGATTTTTAAAAGTCAGCTGGAAGTACTACACATAGGAAAGCTGAACAGGAGGGCTCACGTCTTTGCAGATTTTGATCAGAGTACCCAAGGGAATTCCATGCTTCTATTTAATAATAAAAAGTATTTCTTCAATAAAGAGCCTGTGTTTTCCAAAAATACATTAGTGCATCTGTACATGCCTTGATGATCTTGGTCTTCATGATTGGGTGACTACAATTACTGAATATAAAAACCCAAACAGAAAATACATCATCTCTCCTTGCCCCCTGTTCACTGTAAGAAGCTAAATGCTTTGAACAGATGAACTTATGATGAAATATGTCTTGGATGAAAAAAGCCATAGGTCACGAGTTAAGACTGTGCTCTTCTTAAGAAAGGAAATTAGCATAAAATTTAATGCACTTTTTGATTCTTCAACAACTTAAGGAACTATGTCTAGGAATAAACACAGCCAAATTTTGTAATTTTGTTAAACCATATCTTCTACTACTCAGCAGGTTATAGGATGCCATTTAATCATGAGGACATGCAAGAAGGCTGTTCCACAGATTATATTGAATTTGGTAGATTAGCCACCACAGGCATTTAAGAACAAAGGCATGCACAGGATGTATCTATTAAAATTTCTGTGCACAAGGAAAACTGTGTACAAAAAGTACTGATGACATACATTTCCATATATTACTTACAATTTAAATAGTAGCTGTAAGTTATAACCATGGGAAATAGCTAATATATTGACAAATAATTAAATATATTCAGTAATAAAAATGGTTGCCACATGAACTTTAAAGATAGAACTTGAGAAGTATCAGCTGTAACCAGCCTGTACAGATTCACTGTTGAATTGTTACTGTTCATTAGATTTCTGCTGCTTCAGCTGGTATAAAACTATGCAACTGCTGATGATTTAGTATAACACTACCCCTTGATTGAGGTGGGAGACTTAAGTCAGGGATGTCTTTGTTAAAGTATTTGGATACCTGAAGTTGGAATTATGAGATTGGAATTTTCAGAAGATCCTAGCATGCAAATATCTTTTATACCAATGAAAAATCAGTGTGGTGCTTGAAATATGTCTGCATATATACCTTTGAATAATTTTTTTTGCTTTTTGGATCATCAAGGTGATCTGAGTCTTGCTGATGACGTTGGGTTTGATGTACACAGAAGTATTTTGGGGTGGTGTTTTTTTTTTCTTGTTTGTTTTGGTGGGTGTTTTTTTTGTTTTGTTTTTTGTTTTTACATTTTTTAAGAAAGGTTCTGAACATGGTAGTTGTCTACTTCATGTTGATTTTAAACATAAAAACCAATTACTACATCTTTAATCATTTAAGTTTTATTGGAAATCTTTCCTATAAGTCATTACTTTGGAAAATACTGCAGTGTGATGGTGGGTTCCTCCCACCCCATATATAACTCTATTGTTTTTAGGCAATTATATTTCATCTATAGCTGCTATAGTTTATTTTCAAATGTACCTGAAGTTGGAGAAGCTAAAAACTTTTACTTCCTTGCCAGTGCCTTTCTATGTAGAGCCCTATGCGTTTTTAAAAACCTGTTCTTTGGAGTAAATATCTCTTAACCTTCTAAATGATGAATAATGTGTGATATAGTAGAGACATGAGATAAATCTAGGTTTATAAATCAGAGGGAATTTACTGAAGTGAATATAAATTCCATCAAGATCTAGCAAATATTGTGCGTTATCATGAAGGCAGGTTAGATTAAATTCTCAGGTGTACTCACTAGCAGCCTTATCAATGCCAAAGGTTGTACAAAGAATAATAGTTAGAAGGTTTAAATCAGCCACAATTGCATTCTCAAGTTTTTCACATATAAGAGAGCTTTTTAAAAGAATTTAAAATAACTGACAGTGATCAGCAATCAAACATCTTTATACTGTTAAACGTATTTATATCTTAATGAACTATTAATTGTTTGATAATAAATTGAGGTACAAATAGTGGGGTTTTATTTACAAATAGAAAAATCACTGAAGCAGAAAGAAACATGCTAATGATAGAATTTAGCATTTACGAACACATTTATCCTTTCAAACAGAATGGACTGCTAATCTTAAACAATAAATCCTTCATTATGGAGGGGCACTGAATGAAGCATAACCATCCCTAACTGGCATCTTTTATATAAGTGTATAAAATATGCACATTCCTTTAGCTCTGTTTCATAGATCTGTTTTAATCAATCAATAGGTGTTAATGTATCCTACTTTAATACATAACTTGAACTCTGCAAGCTTCTCCACAGATGAAAGACAGATGAAATCGTTAAATCTAACTCTTTCCTGAGTTTTCTACAGTGCAAACATCTACTGATTATCATACAAAGCAAGGCTGCACTGTCTTTTATGTCTGCCAAACCTGGTGAAGGTCTTCCCTTGCATCTTCACATAAGAAAAGGCTAAGAAAATTGTGGCTGTTCAACCTGGAGAATAAAAGGCTGCTTGGAGACCTCATAGTAACCTTCCAGTATCTGAAGGGGGCCTACAAAGATGCTGAAGGTGGACTCTTCATCAGGGACTGTAGTGATAGGGTAGTGGCTTTAAACTTAAACAGGGGAAGTTTAGGTTAGTTGTAAGGAAGTTGTTTCTTACTGTGAGAATGATGAGACACTGGAACAGCCTGCCCAAGAAAGTTGGGAATGCTCCATCCCTGGCACTGTTAAAGGTTGGACAGGGCCTTGAGCAGCCTGATCTAGTGGGAGGTGTCTCTGCCCACTGCAGGGGGGTTGGAACTAGGCTGGAAACCTAACTATTCTATGATTCTATTTTTTTTTCTTTTTTCTTTCTTCAGGATTCTCAACTTCTCTTAAGCACAATCAAAGCAGGTCATAGATTCTCTCTTGAAAAGCACTGAACATTGAACATCCCTTTTCAGTGTAATGTCCATCCTGGTTATCAGGAAACAAACTTGGAAGGTAATCCAGGTTTTTAAGTAAGTCCTAATAATAGTTGTAGGAAAAACCCTTGAGACTGATGTTCAGAACTCTCTCATGCATTTTCTGTTCCTTGGATTAGAGCATATAAATAATTTGTATTAACACTGAAAGTTATTACACTGCTGTAGAATTGGAAGCCTTCTATGATAAGTGTGTAGAGGAATTTAGAAAGCAAACTTCTAAAAGCCTTTTCTTTAAATGACCAACATTAACTCAGGTGCAGAATGAAAGGACCGTTAATACTTCCATGAAATTTTACTGTGTTTATGATCACTATTCACATTTTAACAATTATTTTATGTTTTCAGTTTATTTGTTATTATAGTAATTTATTATTATTTAAATTCTTCTAAAGCTATTTAAGGCTTAAATGCATCCTGGAATGTGCCTATATTTTATAGAAAGGCTTTGTCGCATATCCTGAGTTCTTATGCTCCTAGAGTGTGACTGTGGAAGACTCTTGATCATCTTATTTCACAAAAATGCAGACTAAATATTTGTATCATCAACAGCTGCCTATGGGAAATTTTGCCATATTAAATATGCTCTTAGGTTTAATTCCGTCTGGTGTAGCATCAAAATTCATGAACATCTATGTAAACAGAAAGTTTCCATTCATCATTCATTAAAAATTACAACGTGCACCCAATCAGCTGAAAATCTAATGTTACATGAAATGTTTTAAAGCATATGTACATACATTTACAGTTACATTCCAGAAGTGTTTTTGTTTAGGATCTATACACAAATATTTTTGCTTTTATTAAATGCAGAGGTCAGTTGAATACTGAAATACTGCTAAATAGAATGCACAGTAAAGGCTAACGAGAGGATAAAAAAAATGAATATACTGAGCTTGACAGCTTAATTAATGAACATTTTTTCTTTACATGAATTAAGCCTTCCATGCACTGTCTTGTACTATTTGACAAAGTTTTACTGGCAGGTCCCAATGCAAAATTTTATGTCCTTGGTAAAGCACATAATATAATTTATGCTAGATCCTAACCAGTTTTATCCTGTACATAAATTTGCCAGAAATCTAATATGGTGTTCACTGAGTTCCTACAAATAACTTCTCCCAGTTGGCATTTGTTTTAGGAGCACCCAAAACAAAAGCATGGGAGTTAAAATACCATCACTGGTACTGGCAGCAGAAATCTGAAAAGGTTTTTCTCTCTAGGGATTTGCAGGAAATGTAGATATTGTCTATAGCTGCTACCTGTGACACTTGATGCTTCTGTCTCTAAGAGCTTGTCTGATTGGAAGCACTTAGTTAGCTCATGTTAATTTTAGTGAGATGTCAAAGGTAATGAACATTAATAAAATTTGTATGGATACTCTCACTCCAGAAAAAAATAAGAGTTAAAGAAAGACGAGGTGGAAAGACCCAAGTCTATTTGCCTTTGAGGGAAGCATATACTTTGAATTTTGTGTTTCATGTGCTGTAGTGTATTTGGCACTGTATGCTTCCAGGTGAATGGAATAAGCTTCCTGCTTTAACAGACCTTCATGGTACAGGTAGTAGCTCTGTGTGTCATCACTGACTAGATTGAAAAACTGACAGGAGAAGAGGAAAGATTCTATATTTCTGTTAAGGCCAAGAGACAGTGTTAAATTTTCTTTAAGAATTATTAACAGTAGTTAGTGTAGGAAGAAATGATCTGATCAGCTGAGTAGAAGTTTTGTCTGACTTTCAGGGGTAGTAGTGTTGAGTGCTTTTTGAAAATCCCATTCCTAGTGAGTCAAGGTTTACCTTTTCAGAATGAGTAAATAGTTGTATTTATCTTCTATCTATCTCTGCTACTAAATTACTCTCTTCCCTGAAATGCAGCTTCAGTTATACTGCCAATTTCCTATAAATCTGGACCAGAATTTTCATTTATAAATAAAATTAAGGAGGCGTAACTTGTATTTAAGGCTCCTCTAAGGAAGCATTTCATTGCTCAGCGTGGTAGAAACATGTTATGGTTTTCAGTTTACCAATGCCCAGAATACTATAGTGATTTCAATATAGTTCATGGCCAACCCATGTTTTTGTTGCTTCAAGTTGAACCCTCTGCTCAAAAACCATCTCTGTGTGCCTCCCAATCTGGAAGCTTTTTCCTTTTAGAGGCATTAATAGGCAGCTGATTTGACTATATTGGAAGGAAGTCAAGCATTCCACATCCCTGACTCTTAACTGAGTCAGAGCCTTCTGCATGACAACAGTTATAAATGCACTGTAGATTAGAGGTACATTATTGTTAACAGGAGTGGTACATCAAATCCACTGTGCACAGCGATTGTACTAAGACAATGCATTACTTGGAGTTTTAAATCCTCAATCTAGAAATTCAATTAATTTCTAGGGAATCCAATTTTGAAATACAAGAACTTTGCTCATCTGCTGTCACCTTGTAAAGCTTCAGTATTTTACACTGTGGTAAAATGAATTTTGTATACAAACATGCCATGAAAATCTTGGCTTAAGATGCATGTTTGTAATTTCTAAAGCAACAGAGTAGCATTGTTTCAAGACAGACTGAAATAAAAGTTCCAAAACCTTGTATTGCCTATGAACACCCCAGTTCCCACCACAACATCCTGTTTATGTGAGAAAAATCTGGCAGTATTCCATCCTCCCTTTATTTTAAGCACAGACTCTTCTGAAATTTCACTCATCTAAATGCATGTTTTCATCAGTGATGTCTTATTTTACACCAATGAATTTCTTTTAATTTTCATGTAATAACTTTCTGATTTTTCATTTCAATCCATTGCTTATTCATCTGCACAAAACACATGAAGCACAGTGTATTATTCACTTAAAAGGTACTCATGGACTTATAAACCCTGATGAACCACGACCTAAAATAGAGTTCAACCCCATTGTATTTTAGATAATTTTATTAGAATCAACTCTACTCTGTAATAATTTTGTTAGGGATGAAAATTTCAAATATATTACAAAGCAAAATGCTTATTGCAGCTGAAGAATTCTAATGGCTAGAACCTGTGAGAAAACACTTGTGTTTAATTCAGAGAGAAAGAAAGGCAAATTTGTTTTACCATATGAGAAGTAAAATAATTTAGACTTTTAAGTAAAATAATACTCTCTTAAACGACTTCTGAGCTTTGCCATCTAATGTATAAAACCCCTCAAGCAACGGATTTAGTTTCAACATGGGCAGATGGAAGGATGGACAAAAATCATCTAAGTAAGTGCTTTATTAGCTGTCTGCTGTTCTAGGAATGGTAATCAATAAAAATATTTCTCATAAATTAATATTTTGCTAGTAAAAAGGGATTATTTTTTTTTTCTTGTGGCTGACCTTAATAACTCTCAAAATCTGAAGGCACTTGTGATGCCTATGAGTTATGAAACTTTCATACTCAGGAATATAATAATCACCCTTCACTGTTGAGATAGCCTATAGAACATGCATTAAGTCAGTAAAAGGCATGAATTCTCTTGTAATTTCACTCCATCAAGAGTTTTCTATGCCAAAAAAAATTAGATACCTGTTTTCACTTTGCATTTATCTAAGGATAAGGCAATGAAAGCATTAAATAGCTGAAGTAAAATTAGAGAGTCTTTCTTGTAGTGAAGATTGTGTCATAGTTGCGTGATGTCATTTTGAAAAGAATATTGTTTAAGGACAGTATTGGACAAATTTTATCTTCTGCTCAAAAGAATAATGTGCTACTACACTTACTTGCATTTGTTCAGGAAATTTCTTGCCTGATTACTTTCAGTTTCAGTGGTCAACATTACACGCTACCCTTTCTCACAAGAATAAGGGTCTCCTGGGAATATCTGGGCTTGATCCCAGACAGTGATATATAATTTATGATACTCGTATAGTAACACTGTGCTTCTAAAACATCATTCAAAATATAACAGAATGATATTCAGTATACAGGTTATTTTGATCTCAGCATGCAGGATACAATAAAGAGTAGTACGTAGACATAATTATCTTTTTATTTTCCAGTTGCTGTTTGATGAATGCCGTTTTCTGATGGTTTATACATGAGCCACTAGATCATGCCCTGAAACTTCAAGAAGGTGAGAAGATAAGGACTGTGACAAAGGTGAAGGTAAGATTCTATTAGCTTACTGAATTTGAAGCACTGTTGAACTTGAAGGGGAATGCCTTAAAAAGAAGAGTTCAGTGCAGATAACATAAAGCTTTAATTATTAATGAGATATTTAGAAATATTGGGCACAGATACTGGACAAAATGTGAAAATGGTGTTGATAGATCTAATGATGTCTTTGGGGCTGTCATGAAAGATATTGGAAGCTATCATGATAAAATATCAAGCTTTGATAGCAAGGATGGTAGGTGGTTAGAATTTGAGAGATCATCCATGCGCTGGGTGTCCATTATATGTCATTCATAGAAACCATTCTGCCTCAGATATGTAAAAAAACATCTAACAGAAGTTCAAAAAGCTAGGGCTTTAAATATAATTTAAAGTGTAAGTTTTTTTTTCTTTCACCTACGGAAGTGAGAAAGTCTACTTTCTTTAGTTAAAGTAGAACTAAATCTTACAGAAAAGATTTTGGTTTATACCTAATGGGTTTACAGAACTAAGGCAGAACACTTCTTTGAGATCAACCACTTCAAGATAAAAGCCTAGCCAGTTCCTAACACAGGCATAGCCATGCATTTTCTTATGACTAACAGCCTGAACAATGTTGTTTGTTATAGTAATTTTAATTTTAAACAACTACATTATATTTTTCAAAAAAAGGATAACAAGATTCCACATCTCTGAGCATCTGTCAATACATTCTAGAACATATTTGTAAAGGTGGTTGCAAGACTTAAACTTTATTTTCCTAAAACCTAGGGGAAATGGAGTGAAGTAAGGTGAAGCTTAAAACAGATACTTCAGAAATGTCCTTCTAAAATTTCTTAGTCTAGAAATGTGACAAAAACATTACAAATAGAAAAGTAAAACTTTTTTTTCATAAATTTTAAGCAGTAAGTACTAGGCTCAGATTTTTCAGGAAAGTTCAAATTCCATTTCAGTGCTAAAATAAATTCCAAACCCTTCAATATTTGATATCAGTGAGAAAAATTCAGACTTGTAACCAGGACATGTTTTATGAGAGCTCCTTGTCCTGATGCTGCACTTCTTGACAAAAGCTGTTAATAAGAACTAGAGTAGATTGTACTTTAAAAATGCCTTTGTTCTTCAGGTGCCTAATTAGGCGAAAGTTTCTTAATGGCAGAAGTATGTTAAAGGCAAAAGTGTCTTTGCTGGACATGTGAAAACTTTATGGCTCTAGGGCTCTATGCTTACTCCTTTTTCTTAATGAGACTTTCATTCTTTACCTTACCTCATTAAAATATGCCAAGCACTGGGAAATTCTTTATAAGATGAAATTAGATTTATAAAGATTAGAGTAACATAAAAGCTCAGATGGTTTGTTTTTGAAATTGTTGATTCAGAGCTGGAAATCCTTTTATGTTACTCAAGACAAACTTTCATTTTGCCTTACGACTTTGTCCCTATCCTCACCAAACGTATTTTCACTGTATAATTTCAGACTGTTTTTAAAATTTTAATAATTATTATTAAATAGAAAACCTGAGGTTTCTAAGCTTCCATTTGAAAATGCACTTCAAGTTTTCCCAGCTGTGATAATAGTTTTCTTTATTTAAATTAAGGCAATATATTATTAGTGTTTAAACTGCAGGGAGCTATCCACAGAGCAACTGACTCAAATAACATTACTAACCTATGTATTATGTACTGTCATTTTACTTCCAGAACATTACTTTATTAATCTCATTGGTACAATGTATACACTTTTTCCTTACATATTCTCCAAATATAAGAAGCAATCCAATTAATGGTTGCATATGCAGTTCTATATTTAAATTTTGGTAAGTGCTTACAGAAAAATCTTATCAATAGTCTTTTATGGTAAATACAGTTTGATATCTGCACAGTCTTTAGGAGCAAACACCACATGCAATTAAGATAAGGAGCATTTATTAACATACTATATCTTTTTGAAAGCCAGGTAACTCATGGTTTCCAAAGAACTTGTACAGAAACTCAGGCAAGGCTAGTTAGGATAAGAAGAAATAACAGAACATTCCTTTTGTAACAAGTAACTTTTCTTTTTAAAATAAGAAGGAATTTAGCCTCATAAATGGCACCTTCAAAACTAATGAATCTTTTACATATTTTATTCTGCTGGACACTTATTAGGCAAACAGGTTTCTTTGGGACTGTGTATGTAGTATGCTAATTCTCAGAGGAATTTGTGCTGTTACATATGCTTCTAGCAAGACACATATTAGGCTCCAATCTTCATGGTGTTGTATCTGTGCCAGCCACAGTTCTAATGTGAAAATGTATGCTCTGCCATCTTAGCAACCTGACTCTTATTTCTGCTGCTATTTCTTTTCCTTTTATTTCTTTTTTTTAAAGAAAAGAATTGTGGCAAATAAAGCTTATTATGAGCTCTAGAAGTCAAGAGGTCCTGTTATAATGTTAGAAGGGAGAGAAAAATAGAATAGAAAAGACAGAAATCTAAAAATTATTGAAATATAACAGTGCTTCAGAAGACACTTCAGTTCTTTACAGGACAATGCCTTTGAAATGCAGGAGCTAAATGGAGCATAGACTGGAGACATCTACCATTCTCATCACAGCTGCTACCACATCATGGAGAGTATTGCTAACACAACGGAAAAAGAAATTAACTGCCCATCTGTGCAGTGTAGACCATTTTGTCTGGTCATGGTTGATTAGCAAGAGAAAATGGACTTGTGTTAGGGTACAGTTCTGGAATGTGGAAGACCCAGATTCAAGTCCCACCTTTGGCTGATGAAAAGGAAAGCTTTTACTGTTTCAGTATTTCAGGCCTATTTCAATGTTACTCCACAGCTGCACTGCTTTCAGTTACCCAGCTTGGAGTCTGCCCTCACCAAGCCAGGTAGTTTGGACCACTGAACTCAGGCCATGAGGGTAACTTAATCTCTACAAATTTTATTAGTTACATCAACACTTTAACAGCAATGTGCCAAGGAGTCTGGCATGCTTTTGAACTCCACTAAACTAGATCCTTTTATTATAAGTATTTCACCACATTTATTTTCATGTCTTTCAATACATGTTCTACACCGAAAAGAACCTTAGAGGCTCTTTCAGCACTGCACTCATTAAATTACCTGTAGCTTTGATGCTGGAAAACGGAAGTCTTAGTCTGTATTTCATGAGTTCAGGAACATTAACACTTTTAATTGACTTTTTGTCTTTCCTGCTTCTTTCCAAAACATTAAGAAGAGATAGGGGACAGGGGGCAAGAGAGGAAAAACATGTGAGTTTTTATACTTACATAAAGTAATGAGCACAGGAAATTGTTGGCTGGTTTTACTCACCTCAAAGTACCCATTTCAACATCCATTCCAATTCTGTACAATTTTATTTCCATTAAAAATTTTTTATGTGTTTCTTTACTTTCTGGTAAGGAATTAAGGAATAGCCTGAAGCCTAGTTACTGTGAGATGGAATTTACATTTCCCTATATACAGGGATTGGTAAGATATGTCCACTACATACCCCAGAAGCAGACAGTACTTAAAGCCACAGCCAAAAGAAAGACTTGCCCTTGCTACTCTTCAACCAGAAGGTCTTTTTTCCTGTTTTCACTCTGCATCAGTCTCTGCCATTGCATTATATTTTTAACATTTCCATATGTTAGGAACAAAGTTGTGGGACTGTTCTTCCTCAAATATGGTTTCCATCTAAATACTTCTGCTGAGTGGCTGCTCTCCACTTTAAAGCCTCAGTTTGTAATTATAGTTTCAAATCTTTTCCTTTAAGTCCATGTGTATTACTTGCTTTATGAGACTGGATAAAAAAATATAACAATTAGAAAAGCATAATTTGCTTAAAATCCAGTTGAAAGAATTGATCCCAATTGTTTAAGTTTTCAGTTAAAGCTCTGTTGAAGTCACTTTTAGCATTATAAAAGTCAAGCAACCAACTCATGAAGAAGAAATAGAACAAATTAGAATGAAAATTAATTCAATTTTTTAGGTTAAAAAAGCTTTCCAAGCTAAAAGCACAGTGTCTCTAGGGCAAATCAGGTTAAAACAAGTCTTTTGCAGTTGACTATTAATCATTTGGAACTTGTTCTTCGAGTGGTCAAGAATAATTTTCTCCGGATTATGTGATTAAAGAGATCAAAGAGTTCATTATTGCTTTAAGTAAATGCCAGCAAGTTCTATTATCCTACATGCAAAGAGAACAGGTCTCCAGTTATCTCCCACCATTTCAAGACTTACGCAAAAAGTGCCCTGTGCACTTTAATTAGTTATGTATCAAAGAAATTTTTCTCTAGGAGTCAAAAAAAAAAAGGCAAAGGAGTGCACTTTGCTCTCAGCTATGCCAATGATGACTTAGTCAAATTAGTGGGGATATTCAGCTCTATCTAGGGACAGAATTGGGGCCATGAGGACATGGAACCTCTTGATATTTGGGTGGTTTTATTTTGCTTCTGTTACTCCCTAAATATAAAACACTGGCATTTTACAGCTTCATTTTTCTGACCTGCCCAGTTGTGTTTCCTGATTTAGATTCAGCTCATTGTTTTAACTTGCAGCCATGGAAGGAAATTTCTGCTGCTCTCGATAGATGCTGAGAACAACATGGCCCCTCCTGGATGGCTGCAACTCCACAGGGGCCTTCTGTAGCCCATGAGTTGTGTGACCACCCATCTCAGCTTTGAGAATCAATCCAGAGATTCACTTTTTTCTCCATCCAGCTGTAATCTGTAGAAATTAGGGGTTTTCCTTTGCACAGTTTTTTATAACTGCCAAGTTGTTAGTCTTATTAACCTTTAAGATGGAAAGAAATTAGAATTATGTTCACTATGGTAATTTATCTTTGATCAAAAAAGTTTATTCCAAGGTGCTGCAGGAAAAATAAATGGAAATCATTACACAGTTTATATTTTCACTCTAAAACAAACAAAAAAAACCAAAACAAAACAAAAAAAATTTTATAGCTAGCATTACAAAAAAATCAAAAAGAAACTGATCTTAGTCAGGTTCCCCCATTATATATAATATATTAGGAGATATTTCTATGCCTGACTTACATTTAGGAATGCAGATTCATGGATTAATGTCTTTTACACGGGTTCTTCCTTTCTAAGGAGTTTATGTGACATTTCTTCACTTTTCTTTCCGAGTCCTTCTAATAATATTTATATGAATCTGTGAGCCGTTGTTTTGAACGTATGCGTGGCGAGTCGGTCAGATATTTCTTTAAGAAATAAGTCTGACTGCTACTAGTTCTGTGAAATTTATTGATCTGGCTACTACAGTCTGATCTTTGCATTGTTAAATAGCCAGGTAAATAGTAGAGAAAGGCAGCCATCTCCAAAACCTAGGTCCAAGATCAAATCTGGCTTTTTATAGAAGTATATGGCAGATGTGAAATGAATGTTATTCTAATATTTTATATAAATGAAAGTTGAATGTGAATGAAGTGAAAACCATTTCTTAAATGTAGCTGGAGGGTTATACTTTACAGGCAGATGCTTTTGAATTCTAAGGGCCAGATTTTAAAGTGTTTATGAACTCATTTCATATTAAAACAAAGTTCATGATGCAATAATGTACCTTAGTCCTGGAGAGAAGAAAGGGTCAATAAAAAAATCAGGGCATGATATTCTGCTTCTTTCAATAGGTAACACTTTGTGGTCAGTGCTCCCCCTAGTATTTACATCTTAATCTATAATATTTATTAAAAGACTTACTGAAAACAACCCAGCTTACTATTTTGTTTAATTGAGACTTCTGACAAAAATATTCATTAATTCTGTTTTTTCATCAAAAAAAGATTATAAATAAACATATGTGTTCTGCAATAATCCACAATGGAAAGCCAACTCTTCAAATTCTTAATAAGAAAAAAAAAAATTCACCAAGTTTACTGTAATTTCAAATGAACTCAAAATCTTGTCTTCTTCTTGTTACTATCATATTGTTCTTTGTCAAAAGAAAAATAAAAACCTGTGATTTAAAGCAGGAAAAATACTTTTTTAAGCTAGGAATTAATCTTTGCTTTTTAATAATTTCTAGTATTTCCATTAAAAAAGTTAACAAATTCAGAAATAGAGATAATACTTTAGGAATAAAATAGATTTCTTTGCATTTCATTTACATTTTCCAACCAGTCTTTATAAATTTTTTAAGCCAGTGCTATCAGTTATTGCGTCTGTATTTACTGACACTAGGTAAGAAATAGCATAGTGAAAAGACTGATTTTACTGTACCTTTCAATTTGGAAGATGGTCCTTCCTGAAGTATTACAAATTTATTGATGTTCTTGAAATCTAAGGTTAATTATTAATATAAAAATTACACACCCCACACCTCTACCCTCACCCCCAATTTTAATTTTCTGTTTAATTTGTGGGTTTAATTTACTGTTTTATTATCTTGTATTTATGGTCGGATTTCTTTCCCTCAAACTTGTAATAGTAAACCACATTTAAAGTATTACCATAGTTAGTTCTCAAATTGTTGTTTCACTTTCATTCTCCAAGTACTTGAGAAGCTGACTTGCTTTCTTCCTTCTGCTTCTCTATCACAAGGTACATTGTACCCTCACCTGCTTTGTTTAAGGTGTTTCTGCTCACAGGCTTTCATGATTGCCCTTAAATTTAAAGCACCCCCCAGAGTAATTTGCTAACATAGCCCAATTGACTTTCCTCAAGAAAGTAAAAAATACTTGTATTAATAGCATTATCATATCACTTAAAAAATTAGTCGAATAGTCTGTTCAGAACTGCTAGTGCTTCAGTTCAGAGCAGGCATAGAGTCTCAATAATACATGGCTTTGATTAGAGCTGGACAGAACATTTACAAGGCAATTAGCCACTCCACAGACTTTTACGTGTTCAGACAGAAGTTGAATTTTTTTCTTAAATGAGAAATGTAAAATATTCAGACAAAGGGACCTTGCTGTGACTCAAAGTACGAAGTACCATGACCCTTTGTATTAAAGAGAACATTTTCTTACAAAACATCATGTCCATTATATAAAGAAGATTCGGTATCCTAGGTTATTCACATAATATCGATATTATATAAGATATTCACATAAATGTCCTGTCAATTACAGCAGTACAAAGTAACCCGCACAAAATTAAAAACACTCAGAGCATAATTCATTGTGGATTACATGCTACAAAACAATGGAAATATAATTACTTGCAATTCACAGACTAAATAAAGGTAATCTAGAAAAAATATGGCACAAGAACATGGTTAGTCTTTTTTAAAAATTACCTTTGTATAGTCAAGTGTCTACAGCTACATTAAAGCTATAGAGGCCAGGATTCCCTTTCATTTCTGTATTAGACTGTGCTTTCTACTGATATCCTTTTCTTCTACTTCTAAGCAAGTCACTGTTCCAGCTGTACTATAAATACTGTTCCTTTTCTTTCCTATATAACTCTTAAGGAGTTATTATGCATACCTGTTAATCAAGCTAATATAAGTTTGCTTGTGAATGAATCTTAGAATGAATCTTTGTTCTTTCTAGGCACCCATCAGTTCTGAAAAATTAAACAATCCATTGCTTTATTTAAAGGAATAAGGAATAAAGCACACCTGCATCTTATGACATATACATTTAAATAATTATATTATAAATACAGTCATTTTTTTCAGAATACATTTAATTCAACTTGTAGAGAATCCAATGACATCATGAAAATCACTTTTTACTCTATTTAGCTTAATGTTTAATACCAACACTTTTGAAATATGAAAGAAATTTTGCTGGTTTCTCAAAATTATCTTTCCCTTTTCGTAATTTTTAGAAATACAGTAATTGACATGTCTCCTGTCACTCAGAATTCTCATGAGAATTCTTCTAAATATTTTCCCCAAATCTGCCTAAATTCTAAACTTTCTATGTTTTTCCTTTCACAGATATTGGTATATTTAGAGTATTGCAATTTATCAAAGTTCAATCCCTTGAAAGTCTAAAAAGTAAATGTGTGCCCTCAGGGGCACATAGCACAGAAAATCGCACTGGTCTCAAGGTCATTGTACAAATCAAGATATGAATGCACCTTTGGTTGCAAAGATATTTTTAATTAAGAAAGAGAGAATAAAACAAGTTTTGGATGGTAATGGAAGATAGGATTTTCTTGAACTCCCCTATGTTTGGTCGAATATTGTAAATATTACCAGAACCTAAGCAGCTGTGAGTGAATTTCCCATGTTGATAGGTGATTTGAGTTCCATCTAAGTTGGCATCTTGAGAGATTTGACCAACATTTTTCATACTCTAAAACATTTGCTCTAAACAGGAAGGAGTTTTTAAGAAAAAGCCTCTTGCAGTACAATGCAAGTGTTTCTTCTGCAGGTTGGTTGAGGTAGATGATTCTACATCTTAATCAGCTTTTCTGTCCTACAATTATGACCTTGACTACTTTTTTGAAGTTAGTGATGATCATCCTTTGAGGAATTATGAACTGTTAAGAGGTCTGCTTTCAAAGGACTCAAATGGAAGAAAGCGATGAAACAGTGCTTTTCACTGCTAGATGTTATATACAGTACCTGTAGAGTGTATGAAAATCTATGTTTTCTTCATTGAGATGTTACTGTTTTATTCCTCCCTCACATCTCCAGGGTAGCTTCAGCAATTTTTATAGAAATGTGTGAATATGTCGTTCTGCCCAAAACCCAAATCTTAATTAAACAATGCCAAATTCTACTTGCCTACAATATATATAGAACCCATATAGTCTTCTACTTCAAATATTTTTCCCTTTTTTTGCTAATGCAAAACCTGCTTAAATTGGTCCAAGGCAAAAGTTGTTTTTTTTTTTTCTCTCTTCCTTTCCCCAATATTTGTGGTCCAGAATCTCCCCTTGTATGTAGTGTAAATTCAGCCCAATTTTAACTGTCAGTCATTTCTGAATAGGTTATGCAGGAGATGTTGATTGTGAAAAAGGCAAACCTAAGAGGACGTTGTAAGATGTGAAAAAAGAGACTGTCGTGGTGTATGCAATTAGAAGTTCAAACTGGAATCTGATTTGCTCATGGAAACATCAGTCGAGATGTTGCAGCAGAGTCATTATAGAAATTTAATCTATGGTGCAGTTAGGAGATCTCAGCTAGTTTTCTAGTAGTGTTAGAAACTACTATAGTTTCTACTTCAATAAAGAGAACATTGTGTAAATATATCCTGAGATTGAGTATGTATTTTATGCAATCTTGATTGCATATTTTAATTGCACTATAATTGTTAAACATATCTGCTTAGTATATATTTTTTTTTTAATTAAATCCAAATTCTTGGTATTAGGCAAAAATTCTGATGTCACATTTACATTTCATTAAATTCAGAATTAAAATGTGCAACTAGACTAGAGAATTAGAGAGTATTTAATTTGGAAAAGCATTTTATTTAATTGCTTCTGTAACAGGCTAGGCTAGGTTTCTGCAAATGCATTGTACCTATAACCACTACAAAAGCTCATTGCAGCAGCAGGATTTCATTCCATTATTAACATGTCCACGGATATTAGGCTAACACATAATACATTTTAAAAATCCCTATAGCATGAATGTTACAGATATGCCTCCACTTCAGTCTTACAGATTTTTAAAACAGTACTACAATGCAGAAAGAATGAAACAATGAGGTATCAATGTTATATCAAAAGTGCATAAATGTAAATAGGGTCTCAAACTCAGACAATGAAACAGGACAAAACCCAGCACTAACTTTTCTATGCTCAGTTACTGTTTATCCTAAGCCAAAATGCATACTCTGTGCTAGTATTTCCACTCTAGAAGTAAAAATTAAGAAATAAAAACAACAAATAGATGTTAGGGAGGATGGTGGGGAATATATGTTCTTCACAGGATACATTTTATCTCTAGAGAATATGTGTGATGAAAATTCAGTACACTATAGGCTGGATTTTTAATTTCTTAAAAGACAGAATTGTTGAGGACCAGTGAGAGTTTTTCTTTGGATTCTTACGGTTCTCTTTTGTGACCCCTGAAGAACTGCAATCCTGACCAGTAAAAATCACACTGTGGAAGTGTGTCAATAACCAGATAACTACTGAAGGCTCCCAGAGAGTTTCTGTTTGGGGTATGTTTCCCACCGCTGAAATGGGTTGTGTTATACTTATTACAGATACATGCTACAGGAGCCTTGTTTTTTTCTCTGAACCTCTTCTTTGGCCACTATTGAAAAGGGGTTCAGTTGCTAAATCAATAATGTTTCCTTTCAGAATTCCAGGCAGTCACCCTGGACAGCTGCTCACTGAAGTCCATACGAAAGGTGTTCATGCAGTCAAATAACAATATCTGGAGTAAATGTGGAAAACTTGCTTCTCACGTAGCGAACTGTCCAGCCAAACACTGATGTTTCTGTCATTCTAAAATGTGAAGCTTCTCCTGTCTCTGTGCATATGGTCTAGGAAGTTCAGTGCTTTTTGTTTACTGCATCAGTATACTTTCCTGCTATTGTTGATCCCCAAAATGTCATTTTAATGAATGTACAATGAGTCGCTAGAGCAAAGGGCCAAGGGAGGGCTACAAAGAGCAGTAAAATTTAAGATTTCAGAACATGTTAATAGAACAAAAATTCACAAAGGTAACAAAAAGAATAGTTGTCTCATCTGAATAACAGAAGAGGCAAAGACAACCTGCTCTTTCAGAACTGGATGATGAACGAGAAAGGAATGTCTTCTGCAGTGACAAATGATAGTAAAGATGTTTTCCATCTCTGTGCTGCTTACAGCATTTAACAAGGAGGCAGGGAAAGAGCTGCCATGAGGGCAGAAGAGAATGACCTATCTCCTAGGAATCACAAGAATAAAAAACTTGTAATACAACAGTTGCTGTTATATCAAAACAAGTTTTATTTAGATTAGTTTGTGTTTACAGGACATTTATGCTGTGGGTACAGATTGGGTATTTGGTACATGCTTCTAAACCTACTTACTTACTAAGCCATAGCCTTTCCTTACCAATAAGCTCATATTGATTACATGTATACTGGCGGGATGTATGCATAAATATGTGTATATACTTACATCAGTGTGTATATGAATTCAAGTATCTGATAAAAATAGCATTGCATCAGTGTTCTGTTTCCTAAAAATACAACCTCTCCATATAGGAAATGTGTATAAAAATATAATCTCCCCATAGAACAGAAGTTCCCTCTGTTGAAATATAACTGATAATTTGACAGTTTTGTAGGCTCTGTTTCATTCTTGTATTAATAAAATTTGTAAAACTTTGTAGTTATAAAGTCATAAAATTATTATCTCTATATCTTTTACTGAGTAAAAGGAATTAAAATCTACTCCATTAAAACAAAGTTCCTGTGTGCAGTTTCTATTGTGAGACATTGTATTTTCCTCCATTTGGAAAAACCCCTCCAGCCTGTCTTTTTTTGTAAAACATACGTATGCTAAAGAGAAGTTTAGTGCAGTAGCCTTTTAAATCTTTTGTCTCTTAGTTTTCAATTTCTTGTAGATTTGAAGTTAAACTTTATAGAGAACTGTCTTTTTTCAAGACAGGTGATGTTTTAGACATTTCTGATTGTAGAAACTTTTTGGTTTGGTTTGGTTTTTTTTCACTTCAGCTTGGGGTGAAATCCAGAATCCAGCCCTATTTCTAGTTTCAGTCTAATTTTAGAACTCTTTGAGTCACTGTTTGTACCCTCTGCCACCAATATTTGCAGTTCTAATGAATGTTTCACTACGTGCTCTGCTACAGAAACACAATACCTGATACTGAATGCACTTGCTAAATTAATTGCCTTTCTCTTTTTTCACTGGGAATTTAGAAATATTTAGTTTAGTTTCTATATTATTGGAGAATTTAAAATATATCAGTGTGTCACAAGCTTCACCTATATATCAACTTTTGTGAGAGAACTTGCAGGAGAAAATAATAATATATTTAATATGACTGAAATAATAAATTCCAGTTTAGAGTAAAACTTTAGAGTCACTTACTGGCCATGTCTAATAGGAATAAATCCAGGGAGGCCAGTAGAGTAACAATAATTCAGCACCTCTCAGAGAGTCTGGCTATTATTTTTTGATTTGTCATGTTAACAGTTGCTACCATCAAGGCGGATGGAAAGACAGACGGTGCCTGAGGACATGCCCAAAGCCTACAGGCTCTCATATATGACTATATTTCAATGGCGCTTGCCACACTGATTGCAGTCAGAACTCTTGATTCATAAGTAGAGAAAAAATAACTCCGTTCTGCCTTAGACCTTCTGTCCACATGTTGCTTTCAAATATAGACTGTTCAAAATCCTGCTTCAGCTTTTTAAAAATGCCTAGTATGATTATTAGGAGACAAAATATAAAGTATATTTTATAAAATATGGCAATAGCTAGGGAAAAATTATAGCTATGACATGTCTGAGTACAGGAATTGTCTATATCCAGCTCTTAGACATAGGGGTCTCTGAATCGAGCTATGAAAGGAGGATAGAAAGTTGCACATTTCTTGCAGGGTCTGGATAAAGCATATGCATAAAAAGAAAAGAAAGGAGGATTATTATTTAACAAAGGTGTGATTCTTGGTAAAATACAAAGTGGCATATCTAAATTTGATTTAATGGAATTCTCAACATCTACAGTCTTAAATCTATTAATGGAAAACTGTAGAGTTGTAGTTAGACATTGGGCTGTGGTGTTGGTTTTTTTTTTTTCCAAAAGCTTCCTTAAGTAAGGACTCATGAGTATTATTTCAGTCCTTCATAAGATTTACCAAACAGTTGCTTCTAGCTTGGTCAAACTTGTTTGAAGTTAGACTATGTCTGAGTCAAGACTTACTTAACTTGTTCCAGTTAAGAGAACACCATTTTGAACATAGCTGAAGTTTAACTAACTTTTTGCTTTTTTAAGCACTGTTGTTTTAAAATGATTAGGCTAGCATGAAGATAGAAAATATTTACCATTTTATTACAAACTCTTCCATTTTCTTAGATGCACAATGGATTATAAATTATTAAAACAGCTTTAGAATGCATTTCTCCCTTTTAGCTCAGATTCTTTTGATATTTTCTGTATTTGTCGGTGTAATAGATAAAACTATCTGTCACATGAAAATGATACTATGAACGAAGAATTCTTTTGACAAGTATGGTGATAATTAAGTTTTATCATTTATCTGACAGAGTTTTTTAAAAGGTATTACAAAAAATTCTACATAGCTTTGTCTGGTCAATCAGTGTCTTTATCACTAGTGAAGTAGTAATATTTCATTTATTGTTTTTGTATAATTTCCAGGGTATTTTTTTTTCAACAACTATGGAGGAATATGGAATGATATCTGAAACTTATACTGGTTTATTCTGAAATTGCTGCAGTTCTTTAAAAATAAGTAAACTTGGTTTCTTGGCTTTCTTTCAAGATCTACAGCTATTTTAAATTGTATTTTAACTTATAATACCATATATTAGTGTCTAGATCTATTGTAGCATACCATAATAGCTAGTATAGATACAAAGAATAAGCAAAAATAAATTTATGTTAATACAGTTTTAAAGAAAAATAAATCACTGAAAGGAAGAAGATTACTGATACACAATTTCTGAAGTGAAGCACCTGCTTTTCACAGCTCTGGCTTCTGAATATGTGAATAAAAAGTTGTTTCTCATTGCAGTTTAAAATTTTAATTGACTTCAGTAAATAAAAGATAGATAACATTCATAGTTTAAAATCTGGTCCAGAAGAGAAGGAGAGAAGAAATTAGTGATTGATGGCAGTGAAAAAACAAAGACGGGGGAAGATAAATGTAGAAGGAGGAGTAACTGAGAAAAAGGCTACTTCATTTTCAGTGGTTCCATTTCCTGCATTTTGCTGTTATTGACTTATAGGGAAATACGAAAGCTGGGACAAACTATTCTAAATGACCACGTTACTGCAATTTACTGAGTTACTCAGTTGACTATCAGTAACTTACTCTGTGATTCTCTAAGATTATTTCAATTGCAGAATTATATATGTTAGCTCAAACCATTATAATTACTCCATAGTTAATTATTTTAGAAGAGCTAGTGAATCTTATTGTAAGAGAAAATAATATATACAGCTAGTGTATACTGGAAGGACTGGATACTCTATTTTGCACTCCTACAGTGGTAGTACATGAAGTTCTTCAAAGCTTGCTTGATATATGTCCCTTGGGAAAAAAAAAAAAAAAATCTCCTTTGCCATCTTTTCATTATGAATTTCCACTGTAAAGTTGTATAATCTTGAAAGAAGATTCACAACAGCAAGTAGTGTTAATCCTTCACACATGCCAAGGCAATAGCATAGTGAACTGCAAGTGTGGAATTGCATAAAGGCCTGACACCAGTGTGAAAAGACATCCAATGAAGAAATTTAAGACCTCCTTTTCCATCCATGTTCCTTCTTTCTGTGCTGGACTTTTCTGAAAAATATCTAGATTGCATCTCTCTCTGTTTCTTTTGGTTAATAACTTGCTTTCAGCCTCTTTGCTTAGTTTTGTGCAAAAGTTTCCTTTGGACAAAAAAAGAAAGGAAAAGGGGTAAATTTTTTGGCACATCATGCAAATATACATATTTGCTATAGGCTGGAAAATACAAGTCAAATACTTATTTTGAAATATATTGTTTTTATATAGTGGGATCAAAGGTATATGATTGCATTCAGCAAGGAATACAAGCGATGACATATATGAAGGGAAGATGATTACATATCACTGATATGGTGGGATACAATTTTTCTCTACTATTTGTTGTTTAACTCTGGGGAAGAGAGAGTGCGTTACTGGTGTCCTTCAGATTGGTCCCGTGAACATTCACGGATAGAATCCCTCCTTTGGCTCTAAGGCGCACAAAATTATTACAACTAGTGTTGCAACAAATGAAAAAAAAGAAATTACTTGTGTAATTAAATGTATTTAGAGAAGGCATATCTTTTCTCCATAGTCTTCTGAAAACAATTGCTTCTTTAACTGCATCAATATTTAAAGAAACTTATAAAAGCTGTATGCAGTAGTTTCAGGTAATTCCAAATGTTCATAATATAAACCATATGCAGAATTAATTAGATGAAATCCTTATATTCTGTGAAGATAATAGGTATATTCAACTATGAAAGCCTACACCTCTTTTAGCATTAACAGAATGTGATTTTTTAGGCTTTCTTGTATTTGATATAGTGAAACTACACCCCACATACAAACTATTTTCAAGGCAATGATGTTAAACAAATAGAAAAAGTTCAGTATTCAGTACACAGAGTCTTAGATAAATTGCCTTCTGGTTTATTTGGAAAATGTTCTTGAATGTTATGCAAATAAAATTATTTTAATCCCTGTTTTTCAAATATCTGGTTTAATTGAACTCTAGGGATATAAGGAGCCAAATTCTAATTTACTATGTCATTAAATAGAAAAGCATGTAGAATCTTACATACCTACTATATTTGGTTATTGTGAAATAATTTTTTATTACTTCTTCAGACAGGTTCTCAAATATCAACTCACAAATACACAGGAAATAATTGTGTGTCCTTTCAAAAGAATATGCCGTAAACCTGAGTTGTTTACACCTTTTCTATAGCTAGTAATCTATGTAGAGGTCTCAGCAGTTCATTAGGAGCAACTTATGAAGGGTGCTACATGGAAAGGTGTGAGTTTCCGTGACATAAATCTGGACAGTGTTACTTCATTGGTTACTTCATTTAAAGGTATTGGTTTATACCTAGATTAATACAATTATATCTGGAAGAATAATCGGTGTTCAGCTTCCTTCCTGTTGGTGGATGTTTGGTTATTTTTTTGTTTGCTTTTGTTTTGTTCATTGTGATTGTTTATTGTCTTTTTTTTTTTTTTTTTTTTTTTACTAAAAGTGTGCAGGTTTTCATTAATATTTTAATCACAGAAAAATTTACTTAAAAAATGTAAATTCAGGAATTTCTACAGAGGAAAACAGCTGGACTTAATATTTCAAGTTGAACCAAAAGATACTAATAGAAATTCAGCTCTACACATGCCAGCAATTGAGGATATTCAGACTTTAATTATTTTTTTAAATCAGATTTAAAATATATTGTGTGAAATCAAAAGCAAAGTTGCTTATTTTCATAAAGTTTTACAAATTAAATCTAGAGTTTTACATTACTTATACACTGATAGTGAAATTAATCTTTCTTTTTCTTCACAACTCATATTTTAAAAGCTTTGAGAAATCTTGTATCATGATCTCTCAGAAATCCTAAGATTGTGGTAATAAGATGGTTTTAAGACAACAAATGTGACTATAAATGAACTGTGACTGAACTTGAAGATTGTTGAGATAAAGGACAGTAAGTGTAATTATAATATATAGGGATTCATATGAAATTTAGGGCTGGCTTCACAGTAAATGCTCACAAACTGTATATTCTTATCTCATCTTCCTCTCTATTTTCAAACTGTTTTAAAAATAGGTATTTGCAAATGGCCACATCGTAGAAAGTGTTATATCTAAAATGAACTTGTCTTAATATGTCTTAATTAATATTTCTTTAACTTGAATCTGTAATCTTCTTTTAAGCCCACCTCTAGCCATATTCTTATGCTAATATGACAACTATAATTTGACTATTTTATGCAGGCTCTGTGTGGGATGCTTAACTAGAGTGAACCTTTATTTTTAGTGAGAAACACTGCATTCTTTACATTCTCCTTCATTTTCAGCTTCAGCTCAACCTGGCCTTAAATTGGCAGCTGAAACATATGCTTATCTGGGTTGGGAAATGTGACCATAACGTGACTTCAGCTTGAATGCTTTAACTTAAATATTTTGATTTTTTACAGATGAAGATTCATCTCCAACCCTAACAAAACAGAATAATATTTTGAGGATTGACTACCTTCACAAGCTCCAGCCCTGGTCTGGTTGGCAAGTAGGCTTCAAAGCAGCACAGGTCCAAGGGAGATCCCCAATTTTACTTATGTGCTCTCACAGACATCCATACTGTACAATCACTTTCATACACTACTCTAATGGTGTCTTTTGCTGTTTTCTGGTACACTTTCCTCTTACTCGTGGTCCTACCAGAATTACTGATTCAGAATCAGAAGTTTTGCTTGTTCTCGTAGGGGTGAAGACAGCATTTTAACCAGAGCACAGCACAGTTTCACAAGTCAAGAGGTATTGTTTAAGGAGGGAGTAAGCTTCCTTATTCATGATTTCATTTTCAGTTCTCCAGGCCACACTCACACATGCACAAAATTTCTTACAGTTCGATGTCTGTCTGGCCCTAGCAAGGAAAGACACAAAGTGAGCAGGAAATAACAAGCATCTACCAAAAGTTAGCCTGAACAGTTGAAAGCTTATTTCCCACAGATAATCCCAGTGAGGGTATGGAGAAGGGAGGTTTTTACTAACGAGCATTAATGCTTAGGGAGTATTTGTCATATAGAAATCAGTCTTTCAGTATTATAGGCAAATATGTCATTAAACATATTCAATATTTAAGGCCAGAAGCACACGAAAATTTATTGGAAGATTTAGTAATTAAAAACTTCCAGACAACATTTTCAGGGGGGTTAGAACTAGATGATCTTAAGATCCTTTCCAACCCTAATTATTCTATGATTCTATGACCTGGTGAGCTTCATTAACAGAAGAACAAATGGGCGTATTTTAAAAGTAGTGATGTACTTCTGAGGACTGGACCCAGGTGAAGTTTGATGAGATCCATGGCTGGCCAGAGCACTGAGATTCAGGTGCACAGACCCATCTGTGGGTCTGCACATCTCCTCCCACAGTGAGCTTCCCAAAGATGGCTCAAAGTCTCATGAACTCAAAATGAGTTTTTCCTAGTATCTAAACTGTAATTCTTGTTAAATAGAAACTCACAACTTAGAGAATATATTTTTATAATATTCCTGGAGGAGTGTTCCTTTAAAGGCATGTACAACTGAAATAAATTCACCTGGCAATCTTCAGTGCAAGAGAGCTCAACGCCACAATTACAAGATTTATTTTCAAAGTATGTTATGTCTGTGAGATATATAGCTGCAAAGACAAGTGCAGTCTCAGGGGAGAGAATACCCTTTACCCTTTGTCTGCTACCAAATCTTTCATTCAGACTCAAACCCAAAAGTACCACATCCATTGAAAGGTAAGATTCAGCACTTGTATTTCTGTAATTCCTTAGAATTATTTTGCAAGCAACAGAATGCACAATTAACCCATTATGAAAGAAAAAGAACAATCGGTTACACTTTGTGCATGCTATTTTAAATCCATAGTTCACCTCATAAGTTACCATTAAAAGACCAGGTTAGAAGTTTATTATTTTGGAACTAAAGATAATCTTTAGACTTGAATGCCATAAAATCAAAGAATATTTAACAAGTACCTGTGTTTAGAGTCATTAGTACTCATGGATTGCATTAGCATTTCAAGGATCTGAGCTCTGATCAATTAAAGCACAATTAGCACAGAAAAAGAGAGTAGTTTTGTTTAAATGAAAATGTTAATTTGAGTGTTGCTTAAACTGATAGTAAGGTGAATACCTCTTTAGAAAGATGTCTTGGCTGTGGCTGGACTCAAATGTAAAGAAATACTATGGCTGATATTACATGGGAATGACAAAGTAATGACCTATGACACCTTTTGGCTTTAACTTGTATGAATGTATACTATTAATCTTATTTTACTGATGAATTTATTAGAAAAAAATAGAGAAGACCATTCTTGTCATGATGTTTGCATAATTATATCCACTGAAAGCTTGAGTCTTGAACAGCTCCTAATATTCAGGAAGGATAATGATTACTTTGACCTGTATCTGACATCTTTTTCACCTAAAAAATACGTTTACTGTGCTCTTTTGTGGTGCTGTGCAAATGTGGTTTTTATTGCAAGTGAAACAGCAGCTGCACATCTGGTAGAAGAAAGAAAATAAATGTATTAGGCATATGTCTATATGTGCAAAATGTCGATGAATCTAATAATTAGTTAACAAGTGGCTTACCTTTATTTATTAATTCCTTATGACAATTACGCACTGCTTGGAGTGATTTATTTCTCTTTATTTGTAAATCATTCTGCATGCCTCAATGCCCAGGGACGATGTGTGTATATCTTGAATATATACAGCTCCAAAATGCAAGCTACAGCTGCCATTTTCTCTTGCACTTCCATGTGGCCTGTGGGACTATGGTTTTTCATCATGAGCATTCCTCCTTGATTCAGTTGGGGAACTGGAATCAGAACAGACATTATAATATGGGAAATACAATCTCTATGGATTCTACCCCTGAAGCCATTCCATTATATAAGAACTGAACAAAGCCTTTAGCTACATACAGTGTACAGTCCTAGTAGAGGTAAACACTGCTAATATGAAGGAATGAAAAAAAAAAAAAAGAATAAATTCTCACACAGTGAAAAGTCAATTGAAATAACTTTCACATCACTTCTGAACACTCTGAGTCAAATATGCAACATTTCTCCTCTGGTATTAGCAGAATTATATGAAGGGTATATTTTTTCGAAATGTTATCCTTTCATGAAACAATACATTCTATTCTCTTTCAATTCTGCCCCATTCAGGATCTAAAGAGACTAGACTGATCAGTAAAGTCTTTTTATACTTCTGATAGTGGCCACTTCCAGTAATGGAGGAAACGGTGGTGCAATCTGTTCTGCTGAAGGGCAGATGAAAGATACTGATCTCAGAAAAGTGCAAAAAATGCAGGCTGTTGAACTGGGAGAAGTAATGCCCACAGACCACACAAGTGCTTCTGAATGATTATTGTGAAAATACACGCTGGATATTCATATGCCTAGGGTGAAAAGACTTAACAGCTCTTTTACACAGACTCGTTTTAAATAACTCCACAGCTGGAGTAGCTGCCCCAAGGAATTCTAATTGTCATCATGCTAGAATGCTTTTTTAAAAAATTGTCCTACATTTTAAAATACACAGTGTATGCACTGAAATGGCCTGATGATAGTTGGAATAACTTCCTTTCTTTCCTTAATTTTCTAATTCTCAGTTCAGATCCATTGACCAGAGAAAATAAGCTGGGGTTTTAAAACCACAGTAGGCTTTGTCAGGACCTGATTAAAGTTATAGCATGAACTGTTGTGCCCCGAGTTACACTTGTACTAATACTCATAAAAACTTTTCAGGCTTGCAATTTATTACACCTGATGTGTATTAAAAATAATAAATATTTATTGAGTAAAAATGAGACTAAAAGCACACACACACATATATACACATGTACGTAATGTAAACCAAATAAATAATACACTCTTGTTTTAAAGATGAAGATGAAGCAGAAAAAAAATACCTCAGGGAACATCTAGTTCCTTCTGATTTTCCTTTGAATTAATACTAGTATCTGTGGTTTTCCTTTGAAATCAAAAGTATAAAAATGTCTTCTTAATCAAGAAAAAGAAAGTAAGTTCATTGATAAAGTTTCATCTAGTATTTAATACTTAGACAGTGGTCCTGCCCTTTCTCACACAGACTTTGTTTCATGCTCCAGAGTGCTCATTCCACAATGTCTCTATTAATATTAAACATATACTTGTGGACACTTATATGGCCTCAGCAAATTTTATTATTATAATCAAAGAGATCAAACTGTTATTTATCCACCCTTTACAGAGCATTTGCTGTTGGTTTTTGGTTTTGTTGTTGTTGGTTGCTCTTTTTTTTTATTTGGTTCAAGTTATATCTTACATTTCCTTCTTCACTTACCAAGTCCAAGGTTATATGAACACTAGAAAGACAGAAGCCAGACACTTACGTGTTTTTACTAACAGTATATTGGGACACTTCTCACAAAATCTCCAGAGTTTAACAAATTTCTCATTTGCATCAAGCCTAGCCAAAGCTAAGAACCATATTTTGTACTGGAAGAAAATTTCTAACAAAGCACAAGCGGTTTTTTGTTTTGGTTTGGTTTTGTGTTTTTATTCGTTCTAGAATATTTTGATTGAGATACTATTTGGAGGCCAAGTACAAATTTAGTTATGTGGTTCTACTACTAAAAAACAATTAGAGCAGATTCATGAACCAATTACATCAGTTGCCCTGTGGCTCCTTTTAGATTTTCAAATTGCCTTCATTTTTTATCTACTGCTTGACCTGGATTGAAGCAGATGGATTTCAGTTGTTCTGAACCAGTGGTTAATTTTCGGACTTGTTTTCTTTCAGTCTCAGTAAACTAAGCAGGCAGGACTATTAGCCAGCTATATAAACTATTAGCACATATTTCAAATGAAATGGATATTTGGTCTTTGCAGGACTATTAGCCAGCTATATAAACTATTAGCACATATTTCAAATGAAATGGATATTTGGTCTTTGCAAATGCCCATTTACAAGTTTCCAGGATATGTATAAGCCACTTCAGGTGAAGACTGGTAATATCCTTTGGTAATTTTCAGTTTTTATTATGATTCTTGTATTTATAGCCATTTGTTGCATATTGCGTTGATTTAGTAAAATTATTTGCTCTGTTTGAGATGGTAGGCAGCATCAGTAACAAAAGGAAAATAAGTTTAGGCAAATTTGGCATTCTTTAGTGCTGTTTCTGAAGATAGTAGAAATACTTGGGTACCAAAGAGCAGAGGTGTTCCATGTCTGTAGGTATGGTGCCAATCTTCTTTCTTAATTTTTATGCAAGCAAACTGAAATCTAAGAATGACAGCTGGTTATTTTCGCTTGCACAGTAATTTTTGTTTTTCCGAAGAAATCAGCGTGTCTCTAGTAACATTATTTCAAGATACGTTACTCATATTTCAGATAGAGAGCAACTTGCAAAACCCACATTAAGGCTGAGAAATATGGAAATTAGAGTGTGTAGCAAACAAGTTTTTAGTTAAATGGTGGCCCCACTTGAGCAGAGGGCTTGCACAAAATGAAATCCAGATGTGTCTTCCAACCTCAACCATTCTGTGATTCTGTGAATTCGTGAACAGCTTCTGTGTTTTTCCTCCCATAGAAATGAAAATGATCTGAGATTCCTATTTTTGAAGCTTGTACAATGTACAGGTTCTACCCATGATGTTTAAACTGCTGGAAATAAAAGCTGTGAAAATACCAACATAGCAGAATCTTAGACTTACAAGATAAGATTTATGTAAGAGTGCTCATGTGTGGTTTTGAAGTGCTTTTGAAATTAGTATAATCTGAATTACAACAAAGACAACTCCAAGTGATAAACAATACCATTTGTGTCCCACCATCCTTGGGCATACAAACCGTATCATGTGTGCAGTGGCTTTTGTACGTATGTATGTATGCATGCATGTATGTATGAGGATGTGTTTTGTCTCCTTGCTTGCAACTGAACAGTTAACAGTAAACAAGGGCTTTGATGGCTCCTGGTATTGTTCCTACAGAAAAATGATGTAGTGAGTTTCAAGGGATAATGCAGTTAACTAGAATGTCCCTAAAAAAAGAAAGCATGTTTGATATGTATCTGCTATCCACAACTCCAGAATAATTTTAGAGTTGTCACTGGTATTTTCTCTTCAAAACTGTGCTTCTTTAATTAAAACTAAAAAAAAAAAAATTGTGGCTCAAAAATATTTTCATTCTAGAATACCTGTTAAGTATGAGTGTGGTAGTATGTTCTTTGTTACACACTGAACTCTCCTTAATTGTTTTTAGTCTGTATGCAAACACAAATGAAAGGCAATAAAGGGACTAACCTTTTCCTGTAAGCCTGACACACAATGATATGCAATTTCCATTTCCCACTACACTGTTAGAATGATCAAGCTTTGTTTGTTTGAATTTAGTATTTATGATTATAAATTATCTAGTCATAGCTAAAGTAATTTGCATAAGAAAATTATCTTCCATCGAGTATGATTTTACTGCATGTATTTTAATATTGTAAGTCTGTTAGGATTTTGACAATTAAGGAAATACTGTAAACTCTAATTTAGCCTAAAAAGTACCCTAAAAAAAAAACCCAAACAAAACCAGTTAAGAAACTTACCATTACAGCTATATGTTCTTATAAACTGACGGGGGGCAAATCTAAATGAATTAAAAACTAAAACAGCTAAATAACTAAAATAACTAAAACCAGCTCCTGCATCACTTAACAAATTGAAAATTATAATGAACATAAGACAAAGTTGCTGAAGTCAATAACAAAACTGAAACTCAGGTCCCTGACATTTTATTTTTCAATCTGAGAGAAAAGCAATGAATAAATATGTTATACAAACACTAAATTTACAGGTAAAGCTTTTTCAAGGAGCTTCTGCCTGAACTAGAGTGGGCTCAACGTTCTTCCTGAACTAAGAGGAACCCTGAAATTGAGATGAAGCACGGAAAAGTTATCAAAAATATTGTATTTATATCAATAGTATACCTACAAGTGCTAGCCTGCTTGGGTAGCAAATGGCTGGTTTACCTCCTGTGAAAATGATGTAAGTATGCTTCAGCTGGCTAATATTTCTGTCCTGTAAGAGGATAAAGATTTAAGTATTTGTGGCTAAATTCAGTGGTCCTTACATGTGACAAATTGTAAAGATGCACCAAAGTATTTTCCTGAATCAAGTTCTAATCACTACATTTTTTTTTGAATGGATGCCCAGCTGAGAGTGGAAACTTCAGTGTATAAAGTTGAAAAATGCTTACTTTTTAGCTCAATATATTTTTAAAACCTTAAAAAAAAGGCCTCTCTTGAAAAGCGAATAAAGCTTACTAGCTGAGGCGGGGGCGGGGTGAAGAGGAGGTGGGGGAGAAGACAGAGGAGTGGGGAAATAGTTTTATTGCTTTTTCTCCTTGGTTATTTATTTTTGTCTTGCAGGAAGGAAGGATATATTAATCTTATTGCTGTCTGGAAATAAATTAATTGTAAAGCGTTGCTCTTCCACCTCTCTCTTGAAAAAATCTTTAATCCTTAAACAAGTCCTAGTGCTATGGTACATGTCGAAGAGACTTCCTATCAGGCTAGTCAGACTCTTCCAGCATCAGTCATCTAAGGAAAGTATAGTACAGCCTTGCTGTACTATACTTTTGTTACCAAGAGTCAAGTTACTCCATAAAAGTAGTATATTGTACTTGTAAATGCTTATTCTTGACATAATGACATATTCTTATATTATTAATAATTATACCATAGTAGCATTACTCTATCAATATCTCTCAAAGTTTATTTCTGCCATTATCATTGGTGTAGGTGCTTTCAAGAAGTCTCTTGCCTGGGAGCTGGTTGAACAAGATAGTAGCAACTGCATAAACCCTGCAGCAACTTCAATGTGCTCGGGTGTTGTGCATCATGCCTGTGCTGGGACCATGCAGAATTTTCACTGAGATTTAGAATCTGTAAAACAGTTTTGAACTGTAAAACAAGCAAACACTTCTAGCTTATGTGCTACTGACCTAGATGTGCAAAAGATAATACCTTACTATCTTCCCAGTGTAGTGAGAGGAGGAAACAGTAAATGGGAAGATCCTCAGGCCATGTGAGTGCAGTGACTTCTAGCTCTTGAAATAAGACTTATAGCTTCATAAAAATAATTTTATTTTCTTCTTTTTCTATATTCACAAGCTTCTTTTGACTGTTGTTTTTCAAAATAGTCACCATGCTAGTGCATAGTAGGTAGATACTAGTGGTGCCTTATTCTTCTCAGATTAAAAATGCTGAATTCCATAAAGTATTTTCCATTGTCTGTAGTAAGAGTGTTGACTGCGATGTATGCAGTGATCACTGCAACAAATGCTTTATGCCTGGTGCAAAGGGAGCTGAAAGAAACAAATGCAATGTCATATGTGGGATTGTAGGCTCATTAGTTGTGTGATAATTCAACAGGAACTTTCACATATTTTGTGGTCAATGTTCTTGCTTATATACACAAGCATTCTCCTATATTAATTATGTAAAAGCATAGTTGTCTCTTTCTGTGCGTACTGATGAAGCGAATTAAGTGTTAATGAACAGAAATGAAAAGTGGTGTGTTATATGACAAAGTAGCTGATATGAAAAGGAGATGGAATATTCTATGCAATCTCCTCTCATTTTATTCCTACTGTGAAAACGGATCAGAGTTGCATACTAATAATACAGTTAATATAATTTCATATGCTGTGTGTGATCATCTGAAAAGTCTTTTTAAGCAATTGTAAATGCTTGTCCTGAGGTTCCCATCCCAATCAGCTATGTGTACTGTGAGGAAAACTTAGCTTAATATTTTCATTTATGTCTTCAGACTTTCTTCAAGTACAAGTAACTTGCCTTAAAAATCCTATCAAAATCAGGTAATGATTTTGAAGAAGGTTGCACAGATGCTTAATGCTCAAGACAGAACCATGATACTTTCAATCATTCCCATGTCAGGTATTTGGGATTTTTAACACTCAGTTAAGTCTAAGCTTTCTGGATATATCCCTCAGTAAAGAGGAAAACCACAGAAATATATTTTCCTAGGGTTTTTTGAGGTTTGCTTTTTTGTTTGTTTTTTTGTTTGTTTGTTTGTTTTTTGTTTGAAATGTCTATTTTTAACATAATTAATCAAAGTCTTCCTGGTGAATGAAGATGTTCTAAGTTTTATATTAGCTGTATATTTAGGATGTTTAAGTATTCTAATGGTACTATCTACTTTCCAATATCTGTTTTTTACAGTGGTGGAATTAAAACCTTAGGCTGCTTTAAAAGTTGCTCAGGCAAAGGTGGTTAAAGACCTATAGGGAGTTCTTGAAAATGCATTCAAGAATGATTGATAGTAATTCCGTGAGTGCTCTGGGGTGACTTAATTTACTCTAGTGTAATCTGGAAAACAAAATTAGACCACCGTTTGAAAACTTCTTGCTGAACTTCAGAGTACAAATTTCCCTCTTCACAGAAAAATACTTTCATATTCTCATATTCATGTTTTCATATTCATATTTTCATGTTCTGTTTTTACTAACTTTGGTACTTGAGGGCAGAATTTAAAGCTTGAAAAGTTTTCACTGTGTTATTTGCAAGGAATTCTCCCCATGATTTGGTTGGACTAGTTGAGCTCCAGACGTTTGTTCCAACCTCAGCCATTCTGTGACTCTGTGTAAGGGGCAAGAAAAGCAAGTGAGGATTCCCAGGAAATAACAGTGGGTTTTCCGTTCAACTGTGACTTTGCTACCGTAAAGAAGCACTCACAACCATTAAGGTGTTACTATTAACTGGCCCTGTAAAGGCTCTTGATTAAACATGAATTGGGTCCAAAAGGAAAAGAAACCTCTCAAAGTGCTGCAGAGATACAGTTTATTGACTGTTTAATTAGTACATATTTATCATAATATCCTTACTTCTGAATTCATTGATGAGCTAATGATTCTTCAATTGTATCTTATCTTCATTCATGCATTCCAAATCAGGATTTTTTTAACACTTCAGGTTTTGTGGCCTTTTAAAATTTTAACTTTAATTTTTCCTTTCACTAACATTGTAACTCTCCACTGAACTGAATTTGTTAAATATTTAATCTTCATTATAAAAGCCACTCATAATCTCTTTTCCAACTTAAAAATATGACACTACTCTCCACTCTTGCTTTCATCCTCTTACATCAGAGGTTGCTACTTTGACCTTGTCATCATTTTATGATGTATGTATTTTCTAGATTTCTTTTTGTCATTTGAACATTGGTCACTTTTCCCCCCTCTTTACAATAGATGTGCCAATACCAGTTAGTCCTGAGCTGCTTGTTATTTTGTGGTCCTTAAAAAGGCCATGACATGTGATTTATTTGCTTCTGCTATGTGTGTTAAGGTAATGTTTTACCATGGTAGAGTTACAGGCCTTCTCTGATTTGGTAATTCATTTCCTTTTTTGCTAAATAAAAACTCATTCAGAAATATCGACATTCTCACTCCAGTGGAGACTAGTAAATGTTATCTGCAGAACTGTTCTGTTTGATTTCCTAATTTTAATTGCTTGAGACAATTCCTCTGGCACTTAGAGCAGAAGAGACTGCCAGACACTGTGGCGTGAATGTGAGTTTGCTGTAGAGAGCAGCAGGATCTGGGATGCAGAAGTGAGTGGAGAGGGAGGAGGCAGGTGTCACATGATTGCAATGAGTGGTATGGTACTGAACAACTTGGAGAAGTGAAAGAGAAAAAAAGGGAGGAGCTGGAGAATATCTTCATGTGGAAAATCGGAACACTATTTTTAAAGGGTAAGAGATTGGTCTTTTTCTTTATTCTTTTTTTTTTTTTCTTTTATCTGATTTCATAAATGTATTTTACTGGTTTTGTCTATTATATTAAAATTCCTGATGTAATAGTTGTAAAAATTTTCCTCTTCATATTTTGAATAGATGAAGTAATTCTAATATTTTTAAAAAATTGCGCTTTTTAGGTCATTTTTAACCAAAGGATCATTAACTCTTCTCTTGGGTAAGTACAGATACTCATGTTTTGATGTTAATCTGTTTCTCTGCATTGTGATAGTTATGTTCTTTATATAACTCAAATAGACTTCACAGGAAAGAGATTTTCCCGGAGGGGCTGAAGAAGGAAAATAATGATAACATTCTTACTACTGGAAACAAGTACTATTTGACCCACTGGTAAATTCTGGCCTCTCATTCATAAGGTATTTGGAGTCCATATTTCTGACTTGCAGAAAATTAAAACTAAATATCAGCCTGTCAAACAGAGTATGGCTCAGAAAGTCAGAGTTTCAGTTTGTTTCAGACCACATATATTTCTCTTAGTACCTGTTACCTTGTTTTAAGGATTATTTTTACAATTTCTTTATGTAAATTTCTGGAACCTGCTAAATATTACACAGTAAGCAAAGTGCCATGGGCTAAAGTTTGAAGTCCTGTCTCAAAGGAGAATTTATAAATATAAATAAAATAAATTATTTGAGAATATAACGATCAAATCAACAAAAGATGTTATGGATTTGTTGTATTCAACAAAAGCTGAACTTGATATAAAAATTTTCAATACCAAAACATAAGATTTTGCTACTCAAACTAAAGGAAGACTTCTGTTAAGGATGTTTTACATGCTGGGATTTTGACCAGACCAAAGTATTCCAGATTCAGTAAAGCGCCTCACTGACTGACAGGCAAGTGTCACCTAAGTAAAATGAAATGTATTCAGGCTAATGAAATCCTTGCCTTTTGGTTATGCCTATGGAGAGCTGTATTTATGAGGCTATAGATGTCAAACTATTTTAAACTGAACTAAGATGACCAGTAATTTAACATAGCCTCACAGGCTTCTACCCAAAAAGATGAAAATTAAAAATATTTGCTCCTGTTTTATTCCCTGAACCTAAAAGGTGAAAAACTTAAGCAAATATTTGCATGTTGTAACAGTATATGCTAAACCAAATATATGCTAGCATATAACAGTATATGCTAAGCCCCTTCTCTCTTCTAATGTCCTAATTGGAAAATGTGTAAATGGGCATTAAAAGACACTGTGGCCTTCTAACATACAGCAGGTTACTTCAACTCAGATGTTACATGCCAGCTACCCTGCAATAACTGTTCATGTGCAGATTCTTAACTTCAGGCAAATATGGGGTAATGCAACGTGACCTAAAGTCACTGGCTTTAAATTAAATTGAATTACTTCACTTTTGTTGTGAACTATGAGCAGACACATGGACAAAATGAACTAATCAAACAGTATAATTTAGTGAGGCAGATAACTGGTTGGAGGGACTGGCCTTTATATCTTTTTGTGGAGAAGAGGTAAGGATGAAGAAAAGCAAGTGATGAATGCTTGTCCCATCTAATGAACTGGAAAGTGTTAGGCAGGAAACTAATGTAGGAAACTTACTGTCTCTCTAAGAAAACAAATGCTTGCAACTTGCTTTCACATAATATCTGACTCTGTCAGTCTGAAGATCAGATTTCCAAGAAAGAAAAATTCCACTGACACAATTCTAGAAAGTGTTCTACAGAAAAAATCTGAACTGAATGTGGATTAATTTCACTTAAGTACTATCTTTAATATTCATGTTCTGTAGCGCTCAGAATTACTAGTGAGAATTAAGAGCATGGTGTTGAACATGCAGAGCACAGGGTAAGTCTTTGTATGATAAAGCATATGCAAGAATTTCTTAAAGGAAAATTATAGATCATCTAAGCTATCCAGATTTAAAGAACTGCCATTTATCTCAGGAGTAACTGTCATTAAGTGTCAGTATTCACCTTGGAAAGAAATGACACAGACCTTATAACAGGCATAATAGGCATTGGTAGCATGCAATGGAGTGTTTTTCTGAGGTAAAAATTACTTATACACACTTAATCATTCACAGTCTGCCAGTCCAGGACATGTTAATAGGGATGACTCTAGATTTTGCTAATGACTGGAATGAAAGTTTCAAAAGAAAACGTATTACAGCTTAAAGAAACTTTACAATTCCTCGCAGGCTTTGCTCGGTGGAACCTATAATTACATGTTCAACAGATAGCTGGATCCAGCTGATAAAGAGGGATTTTTATACCAGCTAATTTGTTCGGCATGAATTATAAGCAGTGTAACTATAATGCATTTCACATTCAGATAAATGATCGTGTTCTAAGGCCTTCTCCCTGTGAATGACAGGTTTACTCCAGGGACCTAGCAGCATATTTCTTTGCATTTGCTTTACTACTGACTGTGTTTCTCAGCCTTTTCCTGAGGGTGCAGTCCCCTTCTGTTTCATTTAAGCTTATTTTTCAGAAGGAGTTTGGTTCCTTCAGAGCTGGGAAGCAAATTGCTCAGCTGAACTTATATATGCTTCCTTCTCTGCCCTAAAGACAGGGAGCTGCAGGGAGCAACAGTATGCAGCTAGTTCCCTGGCTAGCCTGAACACTTGCTGCTTACAATTGCAAACTGTTCCCTCTTCTCTCACCCTGACGGACTGGGTTTGCTACTAGACACTCCTGAGCACAAATCATGGTTTAAAAGGAAGTTCACATGCTTCTAATGTTATAGAATAACAAAATAATAAAAAAGTTAAGCTTCTACAGTAACTGCCTGCTCTGAAATAGTTCAATTCCTGTGGTGTCCTTAGATAAAGCATAGTCAAGGAAATCACATGCTAGCAGCTGTAGTTTAGAGATACTTTCTATTCTATAGGATATATGGATCATGAGAATTAAAGAATACTGACTTTTTATTTATAACCACCTCTAATGTAAATACCCTCATACAGGCAGTCTCATACAGTAGTCAGTCTATTTCCAGTTGTATAGGAGTTTAATGTTTGCTATACAAGTTTCCAGGAATCAAAACAAGTAATTGAGCATCAGTGAAGAAATAAATGCCTCCTGTGACAAGGGCAGACAAGAATTAACTCATCTTAGAGATCATAACCAATATTGTATGTGTATTTACATAATCAAAAGTGAAGTCTACTATTGCAGTCTTGCTGGGATAACCCAGGAAAATCTGAGAATAAAACCAGTGCAACAGCACTGACTCCAGCCCAAACTGTAGAATCAGCGAGCATCTATAGTTTACAAACAAATGTGTGGCTCTGACAGTTTGATTCCAAATATTCACCAGTACAAGTCAAATGGTCTATATTATAATCATCAAAATAACACTGTTACAGGACAAGATTGGTAAAATCAAGATTGGAGTTTGCTACTTTGCCTTTGAAACACTGGAAGGAAAACACTAGGAGAGTATTTCTGTGATTCCAGGAAAATTTAATCTTTTGCTTTTACTTTAAGTTTCCCAATACCAGGTAACTGCTAGGAAACACAGTATAACTAAAGAGGAATGAAGTATAATGCAGAGTTATAAAATACTCCAGTGTTAACTGTGGAGCACAGTAGTTTAAAAGCTATCATTAATGCCAAGAACTGAGAATACTGCAACATTCTCATTTATTAACTTTCAGTAACTTTCATCTAGAATTTAATTTTTGCTTCTTTGGCAAAACAGAGAGTTCTTGCCTGAAAAAAGTTATATAATATTGTTTTAGGATCAAAGACTTTGTTTTCAGAGTTTAAAAAGTAATCTATGTTGAAGGCAGTCATAATTTTTACTCTATAGCAACATATGTTATTTGTTGGCACTGTTAACTGTAAATAAAAGTAATAAATATTAATTTTTATGTTGTGTATAAAACTGAATGAGAAATAATGCACTAGCTGAGCAAAATCAATACATGTTATATTCACTCAATTTCAGAAAACCCCTCACTAATTCTTAGATTTCTAGGACTGAATATGTGTTAAAGGCATTGTCCTGTTTCAGCTGTAAGTTATTTTTCTTCCTAGCAGCTGGCACAGTGCTCTGTTTTGGCCTTAGTCTGGGAATAATGTTGATAACACACCCATGTTTTAGTTGTTTGCTAAGTAATACTTACTCTAAGTCAAGGACTTTTCAGTCTCATATTCTGACAGTGAGAAGGGGCACAAGAAGCTAGGAGGAAGCAGAGACAGAACGCATGTCCCAGACGAGCCAAAGTGGCATTCCATACCACAGCACTTCACGCCCAGTATATAAACTGTGGGGAGTTACCTGGAAAGGACTGATTGCTGCTTGGGTTGGGCTGGGAATCAGTCAGTGGGTGGTGAGCAATTGTATTGTGCATCACTTGTGTTTTCTGAGCTTTTATTTCTTCTTTCTGTGTCCTATTATTGTCATTACTGTTATTGTCAGTATTCTTTCAATTATCACTATATTTTACTTTATTTTAGTCATTAAACTGTTCTTAACCCATGGGGTTTGTATTCTTTTGATTCTTCGCCCATTCCACTCAGTGAGGCAGAGGGGAAAGGGACAGGGTGTGAGCAAGCAGCTACATGGTACTTAGTTACCAGCTGGGTTTAAACCACAACAATCAAGATAAAGGTAAAGGTTCATCAGTAGTATTAGAAGCAGCTTTTTCAAAATATGTATTTTCAATTTTGAGGTGGGACGATATGTAATACATGCACCCATATCCCTCTAATTATCTCACCAATGCTCTAATTTATCCTGCAGTACATTTTTTGGTGGCAGGGAATTTCACAGTGAATCTCAGATGTCAGCAGTCAAACCTGTAATAAGAAGTTCAGATGGAGATAGCCTTTACTGAGTTTCTAGGAAACATACATTCACAGATGTTCACAAAATAAAAGGAACCTGTTGAAAATATTGAAAGATATTTTTCTGAGAATAATACCACATTGGCAGTTTTCCATTAGTTTTAACATGGATGCAGATGTGGCAGCACACAAATACAACAAAGTTCATTTTCTTTTAGGATTTGTGAGTGCAATACAATACAGTCATTAATGAGACAGAGATAACTAGAAGTGGTTTAGTGACAGGAAGATGTTCTTGTCCCCAGATCTTTTGTCTTTCATTTAATAGCATATATCTGTCTTTACTGAGGATTTAAAGTTTTGCCTGAGATGATTAATGGTAATTAGCAATCTCTAATACACAAAGGATGGAATTTATTTTCACATTTTTGACACCTGAATTTGGGTGCCCAAGTGTAGACATCTACATGTGAATGAGATGCCTCAACTTTCCCAAGGATCCTTGGACATCTTGTAAGCCAGTGAAGTCTGGAGAAATACCTAGCTCACCCTTAAGCTGGGGTTCCATCTGGCCTGTTGAATTGTCCCAGGCTTCCTTTCCTTGTACCGTCTTTGGTTTTAATTTAGCTGTATACCTCTTCCTTTGGGTTATCTGGGTTATCTTTGGGTTATCTGTCTAAAGACCATCTGCAGCTGAAGTAGGATATTGGTGTTTCTTATGGCCTATGCCAAAGCTGTCAGACCCATGCACAGGAGCTGGATACGCTAGGGTTTTTACATGGTACTAAACTAATTATGGGCATCTGAACTTGGCCTTCAAATACTGTAGATTACGGTGAAAGCTTAGATACCTAGTTCCCATAAAGACATCTACATCTAGCTCTCCAAACATGTAAAATTAATCCCCTCCATTTTTAAAGATAATAACTACCATCATATTTAGATCACTTTGCAGCAACAAAAATAATCATACCAAGATTAGCAAACCTACTTTGGTTAAAAATAACATATCCTTGAAAACCAAAGTCCTCCTCCTTAGTTTTCAATCCTATCTAGACAAAAACTTCAGTGTAAGCTTTTGTCACATCCATTTTTTTAATCCTTATTTCTACTAGTTTTATTATGCAAATAAAGCAAGTAAAAATTCTTTCCAGTTCATAAGATATCAATCACATAATTTATTTTCATCCTAATCACTCAAAAGAAAAGATACAAAGTCAGGCTTTGTCTCTTTTAGTAATTTTTCTTTCTTTGATTATCTACTATGTTTAAGTTTCTTGTCTCAAGAAATCATATCATATTAGCTTCTCTTATTAGCTGTTAGTTCTAGTACTTGTAACAGCTTCTATTTGACAGATTAAATTTGGTGAATGTTAATAAGCTTAAGTCAGTAGAATATCTGTCCAAATAATTTATTGCAAATTTAGCACTTTTATATAGGTTTCGATGCTATTGGAAGCCATTAGAGAGGTTATCTTGCAGCAATAGAAAACATTACCAATTTTTAAATGCTGGGTTTGACAGGTTCAAATGCTGGGATTTATCTAATATAATCAGACACTGTGGTTTGATTGTGCTGTGAGTATTCTTTCTTATTTCTTTTATAAAGGTCATTTAATTTTTCTTATTTCTCTCTATAGTGAGCAAACCTCACTCAGAAAACCTATAAATGAGATTACCCATCTATTCTTGTCTTCAGCTTCACTCTGATATACACATTATGCTTTTTCGTGTGCTGTGTAGCGTTGTAAGAAAAGCTGTGTCTATTAGGTCACACTGGAAGTATGAATAGTCTGGTATTTTATCTCAATGGTGGCCAATAATTGGTGCCAAGGAAATAAAAAAGCCCAGAGTATGTACCCAATATATTATCTTAGTTTGCAGCCATCTTCTGCTCAGAGATTTACAGGAACTGAGTTTTGCAGCCATTTCACTAGTACGAGTTTATGTTCCATGCCTTTTCAAAAATATAATTGACTATGTTTGACCATCATGAAAAATATTATCCTTAAGTAGAAATCTGAATTGGATACTTTGTTCATTCCCATCTGGATGTCAGAAAGCTGAACATCTAACTGGTCTTTACAATTTCTCATTACTTTTTCCATTCCTCACTCTGGCAGACTGTAGTTTTATTAAAACAATGTTAAAACTGGCTTTTTATCATCCCAGTGGAAAAAGCAATATTTTTGAATTCTAAGGGGAAGGTGAATTAATAAAAAAACAGTATGTACTTACCATAAGTAAAAAATGTGTATCAGGTAATATGTAAGATAGATAGGTGACTAGTCAAAGCTCTTTGCCTTCTACAAATCCCCAAGGTGCAACTGGAGTGACCTATCTATTTTTGTGCACAAGAAAGTCTATTCTAGTGTACAATTTCAGACACTTGAGAAAGTAAAATATTGAAATTTCCAAATCCAAAGTGAAAACAGAATTTTTGTGCTCCATTATGCCTATTTTTTTCATGTAGGTTTACCAGTCTGTTTCTTGTAGGATTCAAGAGAAACCTAGGACATCTTTGCCAATCTGCTGTTTAAATAAACTGTTTAAGGCATGTCAAATTTACAGTCACTAGTATTTCACCACAATACTAGTATTGTGGTGAAAAGTTCACCAAAATCTGTTCAGCCAAATCAGTTCAAGTAATGCCTTTGGGTCATTTGTATCTGATAACTCATGACATCATTTGGAAAGAAGAAATGCTATGTCAGTATTGTTTTATATTACAACCAGCCAACAGCATGTCCTCCAAAATCTCGGACTTTTTTTTTTTTTCTGAGTAGCCAAAAGTATCTCGTTTTCAGCTAACAATACAGATTTGGTTAGGAATTCGAAATAGAATTCTCCAAATTTCTAGCGCTCAAATGAATGGCAACAGACTTCAACAGAGTTGAAAATGGCTTTGAATCTGGTAGATAAGGCAGCTCCTGATATAATTTCCTGGCTGTCCCGTAGGGGAGTTTAACCTCATGTGAATCAAATGCAAATAGTGAACAATACATATATTGCATTTTCAGCATTGAAGGTTTATTTATTGCTATTCTCCATAAGAATGACACTTCATCTCATTAGTCTAAAAGTTAATGGCTGAAATGCTAGACTCCTTACAAATTTTTCATTTGGTACTGATATTTCTATTAAGTCAAGCAAACAAGATATCATCAGCTTTCCTTCATCTTAGCAAGAAAATACAACCTGTCAACCTGTTAAAAGTGAAGAACAGAGAATCCTCCAGAAGTCAAACCTTTGCAGGGCCTAGGAACAGTTTCGAGGGTAAGAAAGCTCAAAGTAGAGATTCATGATCCTCTTTAACTTGGCTGTTATCTCTGTGTGAAGTGTTAAATTCCCACAGGAGGAGAACAAGGAGTTGCAGACATTAAGAATATGTATTATACTGGAAAGATTCAGAAAACTGCGCTGTCCTTATAACCTGCGTGATTTGTTTCTTGTGATTTTCCAGTTCTTTTAATTAGCTTCAAAAAAGTATATTTTATGTCGATGTTTAACCCTTTGTTTAACCCTTTTCAGCCAAAATGAAGGTATTCAGCCAAAAAGACCTTAAACTTCGGAAGATGACTTAGCACCTGAAGAACTCTGTCTTGGAGCATACAGAGAGTCTAAGAATATTCAATATATCTCTAAAATCAGTTCATTCTACATTTGTGTGGACTATGGAAAAACATAGATAGATCTAAAAAGTTTACCATATACAGAAAAAAAAAATGGAGAAAACCTTGTTTTCATTTAAAGTTGCTGTGCAAGAGCCTCATTTGTCAAGTTTCAGATAACTTCTCTAAGGCTTTTCAGATTAAAAGCTAAAAATCTCACTTCCACTCTCCTGAACTTTGTGACACCCGCCTTTTGAACACATTGGAAATAGAATACACACATAACATTCCAATAATACCTGTCTCAAATATTGTAAACTTCAAGCTGAAAAATAAATTTTTAGAAAAAACAGGTATTTTATCTTTATTTTATCCTTTCTGTCTCAAGCCATACTTTTCTGTACTTGACTTAATACCCAAATTTCCAAACAAAAATTACTGATCTTTCAAATACTGGTACAAAAATATGTTGGTCTTTTGTGACAATACAAAATGCCAATTTGTAATAATTTCAGTAAAGCCACTGAATAGATGCAGCAAACAACAAACTTTGGAGCAACAGGATTTTTGAATAGAAGCACCTTTATGACAAAATATTTTACTCCCTGCTCTGCTGACCAGTGATTAGGGACTTTTCATCTGATACTGCCTGAAATCAGAAACTACTTTCTTTCCGTAAAACATAAGTTTATAACAGTGCTAGAGGAAAATAGCCCAGAGCAGCAGAATTAAGGAAAATGCTATGAAACATCAAAAAATTTGGAGCTGTTGAATAATAGCAGGAAAGGAGCATATCCCTAAAATCATGCTAATTTTAAGCAAGTAATGGGGTAAAAAGCAAAAGAAGCTGTATAGATTTAGCAAAGAGTATCATGGGAAGCAAGTAATAAAAAATAAAGGATGCTTCAGGGCAGTAGGATGAGCTGACTGTAATCATTAAACAGAAGTTGAGAAGAAATTCCCAGAAATTTTCCAAACCAGAAATTCTACAGCTGGAGTTGAAGTAGATTTAGCAACAGAGCAGATTGTTCTTAGGATATTGGAAAACACTTTAAAGAACCTGCTGCATTTATAGAACATTCCTGAGCTAAGAGACTGGATCTTTTGCCAGATTTGTTCAGCATTTTGTTGTCATGACTAAGGCTAGAAAAAGAAGGTCACCTTACTTGAACTCTCAAGTTCCATCTCATGCCACAATGCTGAGAAAATCAATATAAATACTAATGAGTTAAATCTCACCCATTCAGGTTACTGAAAAAAAAAAATCTTTGTGATTGAGTGCCTAGGAAATGTGCAACCTAAATTATTCACATAAAAAACCCCTCAAATATGTAGGTGGAAGAACATGTAGTACTTATTAACTCAGTTGTTGAAATATTAGTGCAAATCATGGAATCGTAGACTGGTTTGGGTTGGAAATAACCTTAAGATCACTTCTAGTTTCAACCCCCCTGCCATGGGCAGGGACACCCTCCACTAGACCAGGTTGCTAAAAGCCCCTTTCAGTTTTGGCTTGAACACTTCCAGGGATGGGGCAGTCACAGCTTCTCTGGACAGCCTGTTCCAGTGTCTCACCACCCTCACAGGAAAGAGCTTCTTCTAATATTTAATATAAATTTCCCCTCTCTCAGCTTAAATCCATTCCCGCTTTCTCCCCCACCCACTTACTTGAACTTGTAAAAAGTCCCTCTCCAGATTTCTTGTAGACCCACTTAAGGTATTGGAAGGCTGCTGTAAGGTCTCCCTGGAGCCTTCTCTTCCCTAGATATTAACTAACATCAGAAAATTGACAGGTAGCATCTTTTGCATAATTTGTCCACTCAAAGAAAGTAACTGAAAAATAGCAAAGAGAAAAAAAGAGGACTGTTTGCTGTTGAAACTCTTTTCTGCTTGTTTTCTTGTAGGCTGGGTTGTGCAGCTGGCTTGTGTTAGGAGAGAGCCATTTCTGATTGGTTTGAACAGGTTTTGGAAACATTTAGTGGTTTCTGTTTATTTGTTTGTTTGTATAGCTTTTTAATGTACTTGAGTCACTGTTTTCCTTTTCTGAAGTCCCCTAACACATCCATTATTTTACAAACCTCTTGATTTTGACCATTTGGTACATTTGTTCTTTAAAAGTAAGGCTGGCTACCCGTTATTCTGAATGAGCACATATTTTAAGGCTGATGAAAGCAGGTGCTTCTTTTGACAGTATGCAGATTAATAGTAATGTGATGAAAGTGAAGGAAAATACATCCTTACACAGCCTGATCTCAATTGTGTCACCTAAATTCTCCAGAATTCCTTTGATGCTAATAGCACATTTCCTGTGGAGATGTACCATTGTGTCTAGTATTAAAACCTGCTCCTCAGTATTTTCATTTTGTTTAAAGAAGAGAGGAACTTTTTTCCATTTGTTGAAGAAATTACCAGATAATTAATCACCTTGATTTTTTTTTCTGTTTTAACGAAGTTCAAAAGGTAAAATCACGGCAGCATGTACCTATCCCTTTCTATTTTTTTGTTTAGCACACATCCTTTTTTTCTCTCCCTGATTAGTATACTGTACATAAATACATCTCAAATTGGGACCTTACAAAATATTAGTGTTTGTTTTCTTCCACAGGATTATTAAGCTACTTTGATTAGTTGCCTCATTAGAAAGAGGTCCTACATTTTGATGCACTTCTGATAAAGCAGAAGTACTGTTACGTTGCTTTCCTTATCTAGGACAATGACATACATGCATAAGGATATAATATGCAACTGCTCAAAAATAAGAATGCGCAGCATAATTATTATTAATTCAAGTGAAATTTTAAAAAAGCACATAGATTTAAATAAGTTAGTATCCTATAACTGCTAGAATATTAAAATCATTCTGCTATCTGTGATTGGGCTGTAGAGTTAACTTCAGTGGTGTTAGGAAATAAGTATTTATTTTAGCAATTTGCTTTCATGAATATTGGCCATAAAGGCTTACAAAGTCAAATATGGGAAGTTTTGACATCTTACATTACTTTCAGCACATTCAATAAAATATTATATTCTTCCATGATATTTCATCAGTATGCATAACTTCATTATCTCCATCTTTTAGACATATATAGTGAAGTACAATGTTTTAAGTTATGCTGATGATGAGCTTTCTTCATATCTTCCTGATTCTTTTCACCAGATTTTACAAGTCCCAGGTCCCAGAGGAAATTCTTAGAAAACAGTTTAACAATGTCTTCGGAATAAAAACTACATGGAAGGATATCAGAACTTTATCCAGCAAAAGTCGTGGTATGTTCATATAAGTATATAGAACTAAACCAGATGAGAGTAAATGTACTATAAATGTTAAATGCCTGGCCACACTCAGACCAATGCTAATATTCATAGTCTGGATGATAGCAACAAAGGATTTCTATATTAAAAAGTGCTGTTACCAAAGTGTATAAGGGACTAAATAATTAACAAAGAACTGTAATTAAATGGGCTTTCACACTTTCTTATCATGCCAATGTCTTTATTAGAATGAATATATTTCATTATAAACTTTTCAAATTATCAACAAAGGCCTTTCATCTTGTGCATTTATGAATTTATTTTCATTTATAAATAAATAAAAAAATATCCTTTAAAGCTGAAATGTATCTTAAGAACATATAAAAAGGACCGAATTGTTGAGGTACCATTAAAGACTACCAGGTTTGACTTGAAAATTGTCAAGCACGCTGGTTAAACAAGAAACACAGACTTTTATGTGGCAAAACTAAATTAACAGAAGGAAGACATGGGTTTAGATTACAGAATTATCTTTAAGAAGTGTATATAACTCAGAACTACATGTTAAATTGATGTATTTCGGACAATAGAGGAATGAATTGTCACGATTGGCCATATGAGTTAACTTAATTAAGGTAGCAACTGGCTGCACTTTGGTGTCTGAAGCAGCTCTGAAACTCTGTAATAATATCCTTTTGTTGATATTCCTCGAATAAATTATTTTATTTGGTTAGTTTTTCTCAGGCTGCAAGATGATATGAAGTCTTATTTGAATTCTGAGAAATGTAATTTGTTTGAACTTGGGTGACTTCTTCTCTGTTCTAGCTGCATATATTTCCAAGTCAGTATGAACATGCTTATTTACCTAAAAAATCTGCCATTTTGTTAGCTCTTCAGCTTCCCAAACACGTGACTGTTGTTGTAGGTCATTATATTGTGGCCTGTCTGCTACTCATGTCTTTGGCTGGTATCTTTACAGCTATGGAGGGTGGCTATGGGTGGCAACATGAATAGGTACTGTTTAAACTTGCAAGGTTATTTGGAATGTACAGTTTTATTAAGTCATATTTTAATTGATTGGATATTTTTATTTCTTCCAGATATCCTTCAGCAAAGTGGAAATAAAATAAAGTGAGTTTATCCAAGCAGCTGAGAATTGTTTACCTGCTGAAGAGGTGAATAGAATCTGGATTGGTACTTACCATCAGTAGCTGTGAAGAATTCCCACAAAAATCAGCAGGAGTTTTGAATAAGCATTAACAGCAGGGTAATGTCCTTAGAGGTTATTCCTGTTTCAGATGAATCTTCCTGTTCTACATTACCACCTGTGCTGTCCCTTGTTTGACAAATTAAAAGGAAGCATCACAGATATTTTAATAAAAATGTACAGAGTGCTGACAATATTTTAAAGGGCAAGGCAGTGCCACAGATTTTTGAAATTCAGAGTAATGAATGACAACTTTAAAATATTTCAGTCTCTGGGTTTATTAAACAGCATGATTCATTCCCCTAAATAAATTACAAACAAAGTAAAATAAGCTTTCAAAAAAAAAAAAAAACAAACCAAAAACAACACACCAAAACAGTAACAAAGCTGTAACATTTACTGGAGAAAAATCAAAGAGCAAATAATATATTTGAATGTTCTTCCATTATTTATTACACTACTGAAAGTAGCTGAGCAAGTTGAGCAAGAATGGACAGAAAGTGCCATGAACAAAACTTGTTCAGTAGATGCTTTGCTACCAGTTTATTAAAATGCACCACTAACCCCAACTTCTTGATACAATTATGCTGGCAGCTTTTATCATGTTCTCAAGAAACACTGAGTGATGTTGACTAAAAGGATTCAGGCATATTTTTGTTATTCTTATGCTGGACATATATTACTACTTTAGTATGATAGAGTATAAAAAACCCCACTTAAATATACAGACTTTTAAATTTGCTTCGTTCCCTTGCAACACTATGAAAATCTGTTTTATGTGTATAACTGAGTCTTTTATTTTTGGAGATAAAAACATTCAGTTTTCAATCAGATGAATCCTTTCTAAATATGCTGTTGATGTCTGCTGTCAACCATCATCTGCGTCATAATTAATAATCCAGACTTTAACATAGTATTATCTAAAGACAATAGGTTTATTGTTTGATGTTCCTAGATGAAGTTTATGACTTTTTTACTCCCATTTCTTGTCTTCAGCAAGCAACATGTTAACTTCCAGTGACTGATGTGCATAACATCGCTGTTTTGTAATGGGTATATATTGACTTCTTAACTACCAAAGTTTTATCATTTCTTGTCACACTTTTTTTCCTCCTCTTGCTATGTACTCTTGCCTTCTCAGTCAAACATTACATTAGCTCAGAGGGCCTGGAGGCCGAAGTTTGGTAGTGGAGTATTTCTCTTTCTACCTACACAGGTCAAAATAATCAACTAGTTCCCAAACTCTCTTTTATAATAATTTCCAGCACCGTCTGTTGTCCATCTCCCATGGATTATTTCTGCTGTCTCCTTGCCCCTGAATTTCAACGTCTGCTTGGCTCACCAGACACTTCCATGCACTCTGATATGGATCTGGATGTCCCTCCCAGCGAACATGATCCTTAAGTGAGTGAATATACACCAGTTAAATGAGTTTAATTTTTAAGGTGTATGTCTGTAGTGGATAACAGTTTCTGTGTTGCTGAATTGTTGTTGAAAAGCAGAACTTCTGTCAAACAGTAGGAAATAGAGTTAGAAAAGACTTTTAGATATATCTTGTCTGATGTCTTATCTTTAAAATGTCATTCCTTATATTTAAAATGTCATTCCTTATATGTTCTTCTCCATGTATCTTGTCTTTTCTTGTTACAAGCATGTTTCAGGGCATATGTATTTGTCTTTCCTGTAGTATCTTACCTAGTGGTTTCCTGCATTGTTGACATTTGTTTTTTTGGAACAAATCATCTTGATTTTGCTGTACTATTTCCTCTCTTACCTAAACGTTGTCTAAGAATTGTCAAATATATTATTTGATGGTGACTTTCCTGCACATTGCAAGAGTTCTCTTCTCCAGAGCAAGACATGAAGATGCAAATCCCTGTGTCCTCAGTTGGACCCTGTAATCAATATCAGCGACTGTGAACAAATAATTAAATTTTGGTATAAGTCTGATAGGAAAACCGAAAAGATTATCTGATCTTGAATCATGCAAACCAGAGAATGCACTCGTATTTCTCCTGAGTGCTTTGAATGTATTTTAAAGTGCTTAGAGTATTTCTTCTTATATACCATCCCACATCAAGACTGCTCAGTTCTTGTGACATTGTGTGTATCTCTTTTGTATTAATATCGAAGAATTCTAAATAGCAAAAGATTTAATTTTTTAAATGTAACATTTATTTTTTGGCTATCCTTAATCATATTTTTCATAGGAAAGTAATAAAACCAGTTGTACAGCAGTGTCAACCGACTATCACAGTGAACATCGTTGTGTACACCACAGAATATATTAGTTAATAAATATGAGCATTATTGAAATAACTATATGAATTGTAGCTGCTGAACATTGCATCAATGATTGGAAAAATGCTTTCAAGTTCATCGTAACTTCATTCTCATATCTGTTTTCTTTCACTAAGTGGTAGATACTTGATTTAAAGAAATTTAAAAAGAAAACCTGAGATTCATGTTTTCGTGTTGTAGATATCTATCTAATGAAAGTGAATTGAAATGATCAACTAATTTTTCATGGATTGCCAAACAATGATGATTTGCTGCTAACATAGTATTGAATTTTGTATTTGAATTTACACTGCAGCCATTGAATATTAATTCACAAATTTTCCCTGGACTTGGTATTAAATTTGCTTTGTCCCTAGGAGCAAGTGTTTTTGATGTAAGTGCTACAAGTCTTTGATTATTATCAAAATAGGAACTGGAAATATTTTCTAATTAAGAAATGTGTCACAGTTTGGAATTCTTTGATTAGAATACATTATTTGGCAATATACAAGGTGGTGGCTTCTGTCTTGCAGAGGAGGATGTTGTTCTGCTGTAAAAAGGTAGCTGTGGAGATGTCAGTTGATGTTGCTCCATGAAGATGAATATGCAAATTGAGAGTTCAAAGTCGTAAGAAATATTGTGCCTTGGGAATACTTGCCTTGTTATTTCCTTTCCTCTTTTCTTTTGGGGAGAGTGTTGTTAGGAGACTAGGAATATTAATTATTATGATAAGTGTATAAAAATTTCTGAGTAACATCTATTGTATAAAGGACATTTTCTTGAAATTATAAATTGGTGAACATGCTGCAGTTCATTGAAAAGAATAATTGAAGGTTGCATCAAATGTCTATTTTTTACGTTTTTTGGTTTAGGACTATCTTTTCTCCTTATTTTTATAGAGGAATTTGAAGTCCCCATGTTACAAAGCAGTTCTGAATAATTTATGTGATAAACTGGTGAAACAAAAATGGAATTTACAACTTAGTGATATTTCCCTGCTTACTATGCAAGAGGAGGAGAAGAGTTACGTGATAAATTAACTGTAAGAAGGAATGTTAACGTGCTTCGTAGTAAGCAATAAGTAAATCATAATGGTATTCAACGTAAAATGTGTTTCATGAAAAGTAAGAGCATAGTTTGATTACATAGAAAATCCACTGTTGTTTAGCATTTAGTTTACATTTATGGGTAAAACCTGTTTTATAGCAGAGACATCTGTTAATGTATTTGGTATACTCTGCTTTCTACAACAGGCTTGAAGCCCCTTGCCTGGCTGGATGACTGAAGTGCAGCACTTAGTTAAAAGATAATTTCTTCTAACAGATGCCTTGTATCTTTTGTGTAAGGTTGGGAGGGAGGGGTGTTAGTTTATTTTTCTCCCATATGTTCAAATGCAACGATTCATTCTCGGGGAAGGCAGGGGGAGCGGGTGGTGGGTAGGGGTGGTGGTGGGGAACCATCTACTTTAAACACAACTGATTCTTAGAAAAATTAAGTGTTCAGGCAACAGATACGAGAATGATGACTGTACAGAGTCCCAGCATTCTAGATCTGGCTACTGCAAGCTGGTGAGATTTTCCCTGACATGAATTTTAAGTAGCAAACATTCAGCTTTCAATTTTATCTCTCTGCCCACTTTGCACCTGGGCACTGATTTTCATGAGGTAAAAATATTTTATCATTGGAGAGCAACAGGTTGTTTGGTGTGCTAGCTGGAATTTTTGTTCAAATCCCAAGCAAGTTTTGCAGGATCTGGCTGCAAACTGAAATGATGTAGCTAAAATTACTGTTATTATGCTATCTGGATCCTTCCTGTGTTTAAGAAGTGCACCATCACACTGACTCAATTATTAGTTAAATAGCAGAGAAACACCTCTTTTCCATGAAAATATTTTTTAATTGATTGAATCATTTGCAACCTCTTCATGTGTCAAAGTTAATCAGAAAGGTCTAATTTACTCTCGACATAGGGCTATTTTGAAAGGCATTGTTAGGAAACACTGTTTTGCAAATGATGTGTATCTTTGCATGCTACAGTCTTCTGCTTATATTGCAAAATAATTTTCTCCTTTAGGTTGCTTTCACATTACTACATTGCCTACACATTCTTACGTGTTGAGTTTGTTAGTTAATAATAGGTACAATTCAGTTCTGTGATTGGTGATCCATCTTGATGATGTGAATTATGCCAAATTTCTTGAAATTTTTGTATTCTTCTCTGGTGGCAGTGCATAAAATAGACAAAATATGCGGCTGTTTTATTTGACATTTATTTGACAATAAATAATGACATTACTTAAGAAGCTGTTCATGAATCCATCAGATTACAATTATTGAGCACAAATTTTATGTCTTATTAACAAGCTCTTTGCTGACTCAGAGAAGAGAAGATTCTCTGTGAAGCCCCTGATTGCAACAGACATTGCAGTATACTTTAAAGTATAAATGGTCTATTATATAGATTGTCCCAGTTGACATGTTCAAAAGTGCCTGTGGTTTAAAGGCTGGACTTGCAAAGAGCTTTAAGAACACCTAGATCTAACTTCTAGAAATCAGTGACACCCTTACTGCTAATAAAGGTCTTTTATTTAAGTTTTGCTAATAAAGTCCTTACTGCTTCTGTTTTCCTTTCAGTGTGCATGCGCACCATGAACCTGTGACATTTTTGATTCTCTTGGTGTTTATGATCTGTATGAATTCACAGATTAGGTAGTATCCTGATTTTTCTTTCTTTGGAAAGGAGTCTCGAAACTCAGATATTATTGTGACACTAATTTTATTAAATGAAAGACAAATCACTAGTAATTTGTGTTCAGGCAAATTGTTATGTACAGGACATTAACAATCAGGTCTCATGCTTTGCCCTAGTAGCTGCATCACCATACTCTTCCATCACTGCATGAAACAATCACAGAATATGTGAGGTTGTGGGCTTTTTGAAGTGCATATTACATTTTCATAATTCTCTTTTTAGAGCCTTTATTGTGCCTGGGTTACTTTTTTTAGTTTCTCTGTTCAACAATAGAGAACTGAGTTGCTGTAACCACTAATAAAAAGCTGTAAAAATAACACTTGAATAATCTTTGAAGAAGCCTACCACAGAATTAGGTGCCAGATTCAAGATGGGTATATTTAATACAAGAGCAGTGCTAGTCAAGATTTCCGAGTCTCATTCCAATCCAAAGAAGTTTGTTTAAAAAGAGGAATTCTGTTAATCAGATGGTCTGTTTTCCCTTCAATTTCCCCATTAATCAGTTTTCGTGGCTGACTTGCAGTTCAGTGGGTTTTAGTGTTGGTAAACAAAGTAATGAAAGAAACCGTAGGCTGCTGATATGGGTTATTTCAATATCCCTTCAGATAAGCCTTCTGATTCATCACAGAGTCTTTGTTGAATTGCTAGACCTTTTAAATTCAGTGCAGTGAGCTCATCTCTGTTCATTTGAAAGGCATCGTGCTTGGTTTAGTTATTTCACATGGTAATGTATGTCACCTGGTAATTTTCCTTAGCTTTTACAGATTACAGGTTACGTTGTATTTACATCTGATTTGCTGGCACAATCAACATTCAGGAGTTTGTGGATTAAATACAGAGTGTGCCTGCTTGCCAGTCCAATTCCAGTGAATTAATAGCTAAGTGTGAATTACTACCATTGTGGTCTAGGAAGACTGCAAAATATGTGTAAGATTGAGAAGCAGAATTTTTCACTGTATGTGATGTTTTCAGAGTTTTCCCCATAGGTCACAAAGCTTTTCAGGTAGGTTGGGATATACATGCAGTCAAATTTTCAAAAGTTTGTGAGCAGATTTGACTATGCCTGTACCACAATCCAGAACTTTAAGTCAGCTATATATAATTCAACCAGCTCTAAATAAAATGCATGTATGTAGTGGTATGACAGTGACAGCATGTAACCTTCATTGCACACTGACTAAAAACCCATCTTGGATGCCAGAAAAATATCTGGCTAAATAGCCTAGGGGGAAAATGGTGCATTCTGCCTTCTCTCCTCTCAAGAGATGAGTTAGTTTAAAACTAGTTTCTGTCTGTTTGTGTGCTCTCAAGGGAACCATTGAAAGTATATTAGACTTGTGCTTAGGTGTTTTTAGCCTATAGGCAGGGATCCAGCTGGCATTAACTGGCAGCTGCCCAGAGAGGTGGGTAGGGCTATAGAGAACTGCAGCTGCTGAGGATCAAAGCTTGTTGATGGTAAAGTATTAATGCAGCAGTTGTAACTTCAGTCATTCCCAGTTAGTGTAGCAACAGCATGGTTTTATAGGTAACTAATGCCTTGAAGGAAATAAATGTGTTGCCTTATTGCTGGCATTTGAAAAGGTAAGGAATGAATGAATATTTGCTGGAGCAGGAAAACAGGTGCACTACATAACATTTAGGGTATTTTTTCTGCGAAAAATGGAGTTCTGCTGAACATTGGTAAGCTCCTGTAGAAAAGAAAATAAAAGAATATACTCCATATTATATTATTATTTGCTCATTTTCAAGGTTGCTTATACCAGACCCTGTATTCCCCACAGTCCATTGGGCTGCAGAACAGTCTTCATTGACAGTTCATAGGGTTGTACTTGCTTATAGGCTCTTTTTATTATTAGGGAAAGATCGTGTTCACGTTATACTTGATTCAGTAGTGCCAAAGACTGTGTCTAGACTGTAGAACAGGGGAATTCTAGGATGCTCTTCATGGTTTTAGAGCGCTGCACGGTTTGGGTTTCTTGCCTCAAAAGTTGCTCCTGGTCTTATTCTGATGTGAATTACCACTCAGATTTGTCTGGGAACTGCCTTAGGACCTCCCAGCTTACATGTAGCTGGCAGGCCAGTGAATCTCCGTGGGGCTGTCATCTCACTACTCCTCTTTGCATCTACACACTGTGCACCATGGTATTAAAATTTCTGCTTTTTGTGTTACTTTGTGTCATCTAGGTGCTACCAGTGTTGTAACACATATGGCCAGCTGCTGCACATTTTTTCTACACATGAATTTTTGCAAGATTCAGTTTAAAATATTAATCTACAGCCTTGTGGTAGCCTTTCTAGGTGAGTTCTTCTAGTGTTCATTTAGGATATTTTCTTCCAAAGTTGCCATCTTTATAGATCTGAGAGAAAAACAGGAAAATATCTTCACACAATTTTGTCCCTCCTTCCCTCTCTCTTCCTTTTCCTTCCTTCCTTCTTTAATGTGAGACAGTGCTAGCATACCTTGGGTGCTTATGGCACATTGTTCCAAGCCTTGTACATGATGGAATACAACCTCTGTACAAGTATCACTGTAAATTATCAAGGGCTGGCTTTTTTGTGTGTTATGCCTTACAGCTTTGGAAGAACTTTATCATCAGAAATACAGAAAGCTTACATTAACCCTTCAAAAGTTTATTGAATACATCATAAAGAGTAACTTCAGCTTCACACTTTTTGCTTCACTGAAATGCTACATTTCTAAGAAAAAAAAATTTTAAAAAAAAAATAATTACCCCATTGACCTGCAGGGCGCCGTGGAGACAGAAGTGCTCATTTAGGCAATTACTGAATAATAGCTGATGAGCTCTAAGTTCTAGAGATACTATAAACCAGAGTCAGCTTAATGGAAAATTTTCTCATTTCCTGCTGTAAATCTCATCAGATTGTCTCCTGCCACCATGTTTCCTATACTGTTGGCAGATAATAATGTATTCAGTGCTTTTAAAACTAAATTGGCTCTCCATCACAAGAATGGTATACAGAGAATAAATACAGACAGTGCAAAGGTTTCCTCTATCTGAAAACCTCCAGTATGGTCAGTCATTTTTGAAGAGAGTTCAAATATTTGAGAAAGGAAGGATAGTAGGGAGCAGGCTGTAAGAAAACCTTCAGGTTATGTCTGTCCTTCAGAGCAGTGAGTCTACCCACTGATGAGTCACATCACCTCTTTCTATTGTTGCTAATGCGCAGACATACTGGGAAAATCAATGGAGGGCCCTTTTTTAAATAATACGTTTTCCAGAATTTAGTTTTTGAAAGGTATCTAGGATCAGTGCAGGTGCCAGGACTATATGCTGAAGTAGAATACAGAATCCAGTCTGGTTTACTTTCTTTTTTCCTTCTTTTTCTTGGTTTTATTACCAATTTAGCTTGGAATCGTTTCCTGATACTTTTCCTTTGTTCCCTTTTGCTGTCTTTTCTTGTGTGTTTTTAAGGGTATACTGCGTTTCTTTGTTGTGTCTCTTATTTTCAGGTTCCACAAGTAAAAAATGTTCCAGTATGAAAAAAAGGTCTTAAAAATTTACTGAATACACACACACACACTCTCTCTTTCCAAGGTTTTCTAGGAAGAATTACTCAGTGTTTGCATTCCTGTGCACTTAGTTGTTGTTCAAAGATGTCAAAGCAGGCTTTTTTCTGTGCTGTTCTAAAGTTGTCTTGGACTTTAGAACTTGTATGAGATATCAAGATATCAACTATCAGACATTTCTAGAGTGAATGTGCCTGAAAGGACTTATGTAAGAATAGAAGAAGAATTTCTGTGGGAGTTTCATGGACAAACTACTTACCATTTGGGACCTGAACAGGTAAGTTTTTCGGGTGGGAGTCTCTAAAGATCTAGTGCATACCTGGGAGATTAAAATTTTATTCTGCACCATGTTTCAGAATTTACATCTCTTAATCTAACACCATCTTTTCATGGGTAACTTGTTTTGTTTTGCCATAAGAACTAATTGAACCTTACTGTCCTCTTCAGACTTCATTTTAAACATTATCTATATTTTAATGCTATCTTTCCTATGTTTAATCAAAACCTGTCTCAAACCAATGAACACCTTTCTCTTATAATTGCTTGCTAAAACTGCTAACAGTCTTTTGGGTTTTGTTATGTATTTCAATAGGAGACAAATGAATAAATCTCTTTGTGGCCACTTCACCGCTTCATTCATACTATTTCTTACTAAGCTTTAGGAGATTACCTGTAGCGCAGTACAAAGTGTTGCCTTCCCAGGCAATAGCATAAGCTGTTTCCCTCAGCTTTTACCAGTTTCAGAGTTCGGTCAAGAGTGGTAGATCTGTGACAACAGACATCCAAGCAAGATCTGGCCAACAGGTCTTCACTTCAAAAGCACTGAGCTTTCACATCACATACAGAAGCTTGCAGCTATAAAAAATGGCATTTGATATAGAATACACACCTCAGAAATTTGTTTACATTTGTTACAATGAAGAATATTTCATATTGTTTTTCTGACAAGTGCATTTACTGGGACATACACCAGGCAAAACCTAAGTGGTATTATAAACAAATTGGTTTTTCTAAAATATAGAAAGCAGATGCAACATATAGGAGGCACAGCTCAAGATTTCAAAGTGAACCAGTATATCTCTCACGAAGGTCATCAGAAAATCTTTTCCTAGTTGAAAACTCAGCCCAGATTTACATCATATCAATCCACTTCTACTTAAGATAATGATACTGAAGATGGTAGCATCCTATCACTGTAAAGATCAATGTGTAGAATAAAGTGTAGAATATGTGTAGAATAAAGTGTAGAATATGTGCTTTCAAGTTTCTCAGAAGGATGGAAAAGCTTTGCCTGCCACACAGCAAAACACAGAATTGTCAATACTACAACCCTTTAAGTAAGAGGCTTCAACCAGTTGGAACTACAATTACATGTATGACTGGCTGCTATAAGAGACAGCTGTCCTTGGGTACATGAGCAATAATAAAGTAAGCAGTGCAGATGTTACCCAATTCTAACCTCCACTCATGGGGCCTCATCACTGCCGGCAGAAGCAACAGGAACTTTGTTGAAATAATTTCTAGGATTTAAATAAAGAATTAAATAATTTTCAAAAGGATTACCCACACAGTGTAAATTTAGAGTTAAACCTAGATATTATATAGAATGTGAGAATTAGGTTAATTAAAGAATGAAGCTAATTAAACTAAAAGAATAAATTGAAGAAAAAACAATTTACAAACTTCAGGAAAGATCTGAAACTTAACAGTTTGATAGGGTTTAGCACAAGACATAGGGCAGAAAAGACTTTATCATCTACTTGTTCCTGCACGTGTGTTTAGCAGCCACAGATACCAGAACTTGAAATAGACGTAGACTTTATTTTCTCTTTAAAAGTATCTAAACTACATAACTCTCACTCTGATATAGAGGGAGTAGTAAGTGACTGACATTTACCAAATGAGTTTTCTCATATGCAGAACAATTCAGCTGATCCCAATCTCCAGCTTTTTTTCTTGGAAGATTTACTGCAACATGTAGGAAGAACAAGGAAATCAGAACTTCACAAGGCCATGACTTGCTTTAGATAAGTCTTCTTCAGATCTTGCAAATACACATCAGATCTTCTTTTGACTTTAAAGAAGCTATCTGAACTATCTTTTCTCTAAAGACATCAGTTATTAAAAGGTCAAGAAAATGTAGCAGTCCTAGAGGGAGAGATCAGTTAAGAATGTGTGCCGGTTAGGTAATTAAGTTTTAAAAGTTGTTCATGCTAAAATAATATCCTTGAGATAATGTATGCTATAGCACCCACCAAACTGTTTTAATTCTGAAGTGGTTCTGTGAACTTTTCAAAAGGTTCTTGAATGAAAAAAAATTAAACCTTTTGAACTTAAATAAATTAAAAATCTAATGAAGAAATTAAAGAGTAAGAAACCCAGTTTCTTTTACCAGGCTTTGATTAATATTTTCTATGTAGACATTTTGCTAATACCAGGATGTAGCTCTTTGAAATGACCCAGCCTTAATTTCTTCTTACATTCCCTCAGGAGTTCCTACTATCAAGTAAGGCCTCATTTTATCAGGACGGTTTAGCATGTTTCTAATTTGATTGTTCTGTCAACTTCATAGATGCTCAAATTTTTGAGGAACGGGAATATATGATATTTGCTAAAAAAAACCAAACCCCAGTCCCCAAAAACAACAGAAACAAACCCCAACCCCCAGCAAAAACAACAACAGGAAAAAAACATCATCAACAAAATAAACAAAAATTCCCACAACAAATCCAAACCAGTTAAATAAAAAGCCCACTCAAACCCCAAATGCAGTCTGGGTCTTTGTTTCCCTTTGTGCATAAAGCTATATTCAAGGGCTCTATTTCAACCATGTTGAGAAAAGAATTCTCAATAGTTGCAACAAGATTTGTATATAAATACTAAATATTCTCTTTAGTTATAAACACTGTGAAGGAAAAATAACAACAGAGTATAAAAGCAGGAAACAAAGAGTTTGATACTCTTACCATCACAAGTCTAATTTTTCCTCCAGTTGCTTCACTACTCCATAATGTTTTCTTGTTTTTCTCTAAAATCTTTTTTGTGCTTTCTCAGCTGAGAATATAGATGGAAGAAATCAGTGCAAAAGTAGAGTTTCTGCTGATATTTAGTGGGGTAAACAATCTATTCTAAACTCTTCTTAACAGACAGCTCCTCTGAGATGTACTTGGCAGATGTTTCTCAATCCAGATAAAACGCATCCTATTATCTTCTTTTCATGTGATAGTCACTTGGCTCCTCAAAGATTCATATCACTTCTCAATTGGAAATTTCTTATTCTATAGGGAAATGGCTTTCCTCAAAGAAGCAGGTATAGAAGAGGATCTCTAACAAAAGGCTTAGGGAATTGACTCAAAGGGAATTAATAATATCTTCAAGACCTGAGTGAAGAGAGTGTATCAGACTCTATGAATCAAAACCTGAGGATCTTATGCGAAGACTTATTAAAGTTCCACTTTATGTTTTATGATTCTACTTATTTCGTTGCTAGGAAAGAAATGTTGCTACCATGTCAGGGAGACTAGGACACCTGAATCAACTGTGTGAATAAGAAATAGTTTGGATGAGATGCTAAACTAAGAAATTTTTAAACAGGAAGAAAATATGTTACAAGTTGAGCAGCTAGGATAAACCAGAAACAGTATTTGAAAGTGTAGGTGAAATTTGTTTCTAGTGGCACATTTACTAATACAACAGCAAGCAGATTGTCAAAGAAGTTGTTTGTCTGCCAGTGTTCTTTCTTGCATGGTATTTTAGAATCATAGAATGGTTAGAGTTGGAAAGGATCTTAAGAGTTGGAAAGTTCCAAACCCTCTGCTGTAAGCAAAGTTCCAAACCCTCTGCTGTAAGCAGGGATGCCTCACACTAGACCATGTCATCCAAGGCTTTGTCCAGCCTGGCCTTGAATGCTGACAGGGATTTATCACTTCTTTGGGCAGCCTGTTCCAGTACCTTACCACCCTCACAGTAAAGAACTTCCTTATGTCTAACCTGAGCTCCTCCTGTTTAAGTTTAAACCCATTACCCCTTGTCCTATTGCCACAGTCCCTGATGAAGAATCTGATCTCCAACAGATGTATTTTCTACACATCTTTACGTTAAGAAGTCCTAACATATAAGTGACAAAAATTAAAACTGAAGTACTAGTAGCTAAAATGGCAGATTGACAGTTCTCAAGAATGATATTTATTTAATTCACACGATCTGCTCCTAAGTTTCTAAATCAACTCTCAGTCCAAAGAGTATGTGAGCATTTCACTAGTTGTATGGCTTTCAGAGGAACCTTATGTCCAAGGCGAAGCACATGTTTATGTGATTTTTTGAAAAGTGGGATGTTTCCAGAACCATTTGCTACTGTATTTAAAATTAGACATCTGCATCAAGTTACCTACTCGTTATAAATCTTGCTAATGTGCAAATGCAGTCCTAGTTGATGTAAAATGGATTATAGATGTCTATCTTAGATATCTAATACAGAAAGCTTGTCCTTGGGGAACTCAGACAAGCATAAAGTCATTTTAATAGCTTTCTATCATCTTTTAGAGATGAAAACTTTAAGAGCATTCTCAGACAAAAAGGACCTGAAGCATTCAAGAAACTCTTTAAAACCAAGATTAGGAATGACAGGTTATTCTCACAATCATCTGTCAGCTCTCTAGGGGATATTCTGTCTTTTGCTTTTCATATTCATAAAGTTAAAAAATTGTAAATGGAAGACTGAGAATGAGCTTTCCATCCTTGGGCTGTGTAAGCTAGAACTCCAGTTTACGAGCCTTTTCCAAAAACAACAGAAGTTTTTGAATTTAACTCTAGAATTAAAATTAGGGCACTGCTCATTATGACTTACATCTAATACAAGCATATTCATTCAAAACCATGGCTAGCCTTGGAGTGCTACATATATCAGAAATTTAACTCAAACTAGAACTCTTGATACATTATGGATTACCAAAATATTAAACTATATCCGCTACAATTTATTCAGTCTTTTAACCTCTGTGTCAAAACAGGTGCATGTCTCTTGAGTAAGTTCATCAAACTGTGCAAATTAAGAAGATTTTTATATTTTAATATGAAACCATTCGTTTCAGAAAATAGAACACCTGTTATTTTGTGTATGCAAAACTTCAGAAACAATTACCTTTCAGGAGTGGACACTGCTTTTGATTGAGGCTGTCAGAATTACCTGCATAGCCCTCTTGCTATAATAGATGTGATATTCATACCCTGATTTCCATAAAAATAGGTTTTACAGAGTAACTGTACTGGGATTTATTAGATTTTCCTGCAAAGCATTATAATTATCTCATACATCAACGATAACTGGTGCTTATTATAAATGCCAGTTGCAATAATTTCCTGATTTTGTTGATGTTCTAAGAACATTGGAGTTATACTTCAATTTACCCAGAAAAAAAAACTCATATGATTACATACTATATTTTCATTGTACTAAATTAATGATAAACTTCAAACTTTTCATCATTTTAAGGTTTGCTGTTGCAAAAATGTATTAAATACATTAGATGTATTAACACAAAAGAAAGCTCGGGGGAGGTGGTGTGGTGTTACCACTCACTGCTCTTATTTTGGAACTGTTTGTGTAGTACAACATTGAGTTTGGAAAAAATATAAAGCAGAAATACCTGAATTTTCCCACTAATATTTAGACCAAGAGGAAAATGTATTATTCTAAGCAAGAGTTTGGATTAAATGTGCTCCTTGGGTCCCTTCCAAACTGAATTATCCTATCACCTGCTTACTGTTCAGTCTCTGCAGGATTACACAAAAACTCAGCTCCAAGAGCCTAGTGCAGTAAATATCCTTGTGGTTTAAAAAAAAAAAAAAAGTAGATGTATTTGTACCACCCAGCAGTTTGACAAATAGCTGAGTATTTAAAACTCAAACAGGAACGGGCTAGTCTCTGTATACAAATTTACATATTGCTTCCTTCTATAGAATATCCTGACACTTAAATATATTTTTCTGTTAAGAAGGGAACTGAAAGTCCTACAGGTTTGGAATACTGAGTTTGGAAATGGAGCAATCAGAAATCCTTTATGTCCTCATATGTCATGTTAAATCTATGTAGGCTGTACCTTTTAATGATTTATATAATGACTTTTTACATGCATGCTATAAACTGTTTGCATGTTCATTGCTTTACCTATGCTTTAGTTATTTGGCTATAGAGGGTGGTCATATTAATGGCTTAAGATGAACGTATGGCCTTACAGTGATATTATGTGAATGTTTTTGCTCCACATATACAGTTTCCTTCTAACTATGGAGCACAAAAAATTTCATTCTGATAGAGATGCTGGGCTGCAGTTTGGGAGGACTTGAGCACATCAGTCACAGGTGGCTTTCCCTTTGGAACATCATTGTCTTCTCTTTTACTCACTGTACCTTCTACTCATGACACATGTAATGTCAGTACATTTTGATATCAAATGAGACTGAGACACTTGACACCTTCTAAAGTATTTCTATCAGGGGATGTTTCCCTTTCAGAAACTGGATTGTTTTTCTTAGTTTTGGAGCATTCTTCTTGTATGTCACAAATGTTCTTCACTGTGCAGGTGGCTGAGACATCAGCACAGGCTGCCCAAAGAAGCTGTGGCTGCGCCATTCCTGGAAGTGTTCAAGGCCAGGTTGGATGAGGCCTTGATCAACCTGTTCTAGTAGAAGGTAAACCTGCCCATGGCAGGGGAAGTGGAATGAGATGATCTTTAAGGTCCCTTCCAACCCAAATCATTCAATGATTCACAAAGCTTCTAATAACTGTAGTTCTTTCTTTGGCTGATATACTGCATTTTTGCTTTTTGGGTGAAGATTTTGAGTCCAGAATGATTTCGTTACAGTTTGGAGAATTTTTCTTGTCAGTAATATGGAAATCATACTTTGACAGCTTTGATATATGCTGCTGTCTCAGCATGTGTTCCCACAAGTGCTTGTGAGGGTCTTGCTTGTTGTCTGGCTAGCTCAGCAGAACGATGGGTTTTCCTCATAATATGCTTTGTTCTTAGTTTTGTTTCTGCCTTGGTAAGTTCTTTCTATGAAATGAAAGCTTTTTAACAGTGCTCTCTGTTGAAGCATGGTCACCTTCTAGTCAAATATTTTCTCATAACTGAAGCTACTGTTCAGAGTTTGCAAGTGTGAACACCACTTCAAGAATAAAGTTCCAGTCTTGTCATTTATCTGTTCCACTAAAGATATTGCTTACAGAAAAGCTAATAGGTCCCAAAATGAGCTGAGGGAAGTTTAGCCTTATATTTAGGGCTTTTTTTTTTTTTTAAATTATGCATTTTCATTTTGGTCAAGATAGAGACATTTGCAAATATTCTCTTTCTGGGATGCAAAAGTGCTTGAAGGTACTAGAAAAAAAAAGCCAATACATTCAAGTATCTAGGCTAAAACAAAGGTGTAAAACAGCATCTTGTGTAGCTCACCCTTAAAAACACTGTTCTGTGTATTTGGCCTCTTACTGAGATCTTTGCACAGAAAGTCCATGCTGCCTCAATTGCAGATAGATACTGAGAAGGTAGATAGGGACATAAACAAAAAACTCTTGACTGTGACAGTGACTGAGCACTGAACTAGGTTGCCCAAAGCAAGCCTTGATCTCCCTGATCTAGCACTGATGTTTGGCCTACTTGAAGCAGCAGTTGAACTACAAGACCTCTAGATGTCCCTTCTAATTTTTATTTTGCTTGATTATATGTTGTTCTGTTTGACATACCTATGACTTATAGGTTAGGAGAGAATTCTAAGAAATCACAAATTTAGTCAAATAAATAATTTATGCTATTCACCTCACTGGATCTGGGTGACACCAGGTCTTTGGGTGACTGGGTATTCATCAGTTAGACTTTCTTATGTTCCCTCCCCAAGATACTCACAACTTGGATATTCTTGTTAGTCTTACATCATGAGATAAATATGTTTTTCCAAAAATGTTCAGGAGGAAACAGTGGTGGTAATCTCAGATACAAAGAAACATTGTGCTGAGATTCACATTAGTGCTTCCATAAGTATAGAACAGAAGCAAAGAAAGATGGAGGTGAGAATAAGGCTATAACCTAGCTTGCACTTCAACAAAGCAATTTATAAATACTCCATTTCTATAAGGAAAGAATTGAGAGTTTTAGAAAGTCTCAGAGGTAATTAGCCAGACAGTTTTTGGCACTTGATTGACTGCTTTCTGAAAAACATTAAAGCCCCCAGAGCTGCAACAACATTAAAAGCTTAGGTCTAGACATGAGGTCATCATTCTTCATTATCACCTTATGTGAAGAAATAAAAAAGTGATGCACTTGTGATTGAAACCAAAACTCTTATTGATATAGCTCTCCACTGTAAACCCCCTTTTTTCCTCTATCAGCTATGTAACAAATTATGCTATTTACCAGATGGCTATTACATGTTTTTTATTACAGGTTCCTTACTCTAGTCTGAAGCCAAGTGAATTGAGTGAATACAGAATATGAGCTTAATACACACTCGTTTGCAGAAACAGAGCTGATATATTGTTATAAATTGTATGCTACCTCTGTGTCAAATAGTCATGGATTATGAGAGAGCTAGATACAAACCTGATATACAGTTATTTATGTTACCCAGTGCTGTGATCTCACCGTATCTCACAAAAAGAACAATTTCTGCAATGAAACTTTCCAAGGCTACCAAACCTTGGAGAAAGTATTAGCAATGATTCATTAGATAGCCTCCAATTTAGTGCTGCATCTATGACCCTGATGGATGTTAGTTGCTTCTGTCATCTGAAAAGCTTCTATTGCATTTCAGGTAGATGAAAAATATCACCTTTCAGTCATTTTTTAAGTAATATATCTCACAAATCTTGGAGGACTGCAAAAACGAGTGTAAGTACTCCTATGTTAATGATCACTTGGTGAACAACATAAAACTCTATCCTATTTGAATCTGAGCCACAAACTCACTTCAACTTTAATTTTCTTAGCTATCTGTGTAATCTGGTAGATCCCACTTCACTTGAGACTTTTTCTCCCCATTTTTCTTCTAGTCCTTTCTAGCACATGTTAGTAGGTGACTGTTAAAAGCTTTACTAATTTAAATAATGAGGTGCAGTATTTATAGTTATTAACTGTTTGTAATGTAACAGGTTAAGAAAAGTCTTTGTACACAGCAATTTAAAAAAACCCAAAACCAAAACCAACCCCCCAAGCTGTCCATTATCCTAGTATAAATTAACCTGTGCTTTGATAACTTTTCTGTATAGAAATAAATATAAATAAATAAATATAAATAAATAAATATAAATATAGTTGTGCCCTCAATGCTGAAGATATTACTAAAAGTATCAAAAATTAAATCCTTCCAGTGGAAGGCTTTCTTATAACAGAGTACTATAATTAAGGCATATCTTGCAGATATTATTCTTTTCTTGACTATACCTTTTTTGTTTGTTCACCTTGGGTGGAGATGTCTGCCCTTTGCTTTGAAAATTGCAGAAAACACATGTGTTAGACCATGACATTTAAGGTAATTATAGATTATTTGAAACTTGCCATTTTTACAAAAGCTTCTTTCCCTGCTGCATCTCCAGACAGAGTACAGAAGATGAAGCACTTTTTATGAGGAGTTTTAATCTATCTCTAGGCTATGCAAATTTCACATCAACATCAATGCTACTCTCCTGTTGTTTTTTGTTTGGCATGGGGTGACTTTCTGGTGCAAAAGTCACCAGTCTTATGTTTAGTCAAATCAGGCATTCAGCATCATTTTCCTTCTTTACTTGAGTATATAATACTGAGTGGCAGAAAATACATTTTCAAGTTTATATTTAAGAATATTGCAATGCAATCTATCTATGTTTCTGAGTATCATGTATAATTCAAAGATCAGCTCTATGAATTAATAAGATGTTCATGAAGATACAAGGTTATTGCTGCGCTAATCATAACAGCTGTTTGTTTCACTGCATGTAAGTAAGGTACTGGAGGAGTTAGTCTCTGTAATATGCAGAGATCCCAATGGAACAATTTAGAGACTAAGATTTGATAAGCATTCATGAGAAATATGTTGGGAAAGTTGCTATTGTATTCGACCAAGAGGAAAAACTCACTGACATCTTGTACTTCCTTCAAGCCCAACATTTTACCATCAAAATTAGTAACAGGATTGAAATCTAGCTAAAGGTTATTTTTCTCCAGCTTTGTTGATTTACACACAAAGTTTAGTTACAAAAAAAAAACAAAAAAACAAAACCAAACCCAAACAAACCCAAACTGTTTATAATGGCATCTGGCTTTCAAATGATGCATGAAAACCCACAAGAAAAACTCTTTAACTGCATCTACTATTTAAGGTATAAATGAAAGATATCACCCTTCTTGGTGGCTGTTCTTCCAAAAAAGAGAAGCATTCCTTCAAGGACTTATGAGGGTGTTTCTGTCCACGTCTGTAAGTATGGCTTTGGAAAACTAGAATATCTCCAAATGTCAGACTTCATCATTTAGTGTGATATCACATTCTACAATTTGTTCATGATATTGACATTAAAATAATAGCACTGTGAAATATCTGAAGAGCGCTGCTTTCTAGTTGTTTTGTCTCAGATTATCTCAGTGCCAAACATGAACTTTACTGTGGCTGTCTTACATAGTCACATAAGTTATGTATATTCCCATGAAAGCCAGAGATAAGCTAATGATAAAATATCGTATGTATCTTCCACCAACGCAGAACTAATCTTTCACACATTTAAGACATTCCAGCTTTTAATTTAAATCCTGCTGTTGAACAAAATCTCACAACACAGCAATATGTCAACATATGACAACAGTCTCTGCAATATGGTATAGAGATATAGTTTTTACCTGCTCTGAGAAATATATAGTGGTAGATGTGTACATGATTAGACTATTAAAAACCCAAAATGCCGTATTTAAATGCAGCATTTTATCCTTATAGAGAATTCATTATTTCTTAAGGGTGTCATTTTCAGTTGTTTTTTTTGTTGAATACACTTCCCAAAAAAACCCAACAAAATGCAACACAAACCAAGCACAATATAAAAAAAACCTCCAAAAATTAAAAAAACCCCAAACCCAACAAAAAACAAACAAAAAAAAACCCCAAAAAAACCCCCACAATCCCCACATCCAGACATGCAGACATGATAAATCTTATTATAGGTTGTTATTAAATATGTATCTGTTACAAATTCTTCTTTTACAAGATTCTTGGAATAGACATGAATGGAAAAGCAGGACAGCAGATGGTTATTTGCTACACATTTGCCTAAATAAGCATGGCACAATTCATCTGAAAGGCAGATATACAGCATATTTGATAGAAAGAGGAAGTAGTCAGCTTTTATTACAAGAAAAGTAAAAAAAAAATAAAAAATGGACTAAATGTACTCACTACACCTATCAAAAGAAAATTAAGAATAAAAGTTACCCAGATATCTTTAGACTAGTAGTATTTAATTTTACAGTGAGGATGGACTGATACTAATGCATATAAATCACAGCATAGCTTAGCAGAAAAGCTATTTCCAGGGATTGCCAAGATATGTCTCTTTCAAACTTCAGAAAACAGTATTTCACTCTGCACATAAAAGTGACTGAAGAACCTTACTGAAAGTCCACTAGTTCTTTTGTTTGAAAAATGCCATTAATACATCGTGCCATTTACTTTGGTGAAAGTAAAACTTCATGTGCTTTAGACAGGAGGCTGATGGGTCTATGGTACTTCATATTTCACTTTATCACCTATTTTGTGCAAGTGGTAATAGCTGTACTCAAAGCGCATCAGATTTGTTTCTTAATAATATACACTATGAACAACACTCATTCCCTGGATTTTTTTCTTTTCAACAGCCATGACAATACACTGTGCTTGCAGTTTCCAGAATATCACCTTTTTTTTTTGTTGTTGTTACCTTTTTTTCAAATGGCTAGCATTGTATTTAGCTCATCTCATATATAAATAACATTTCTACCTTAATGTTAGCCTGCTTGTCAAATCATAGAAGAAAAATAGCTACATGGGATTTTGATTATATATAGTAAAAAGAACAAAGTTACATAGATGTGAGAGTAATAAGCGTCAAATCTCATGCTCTGTTAAAGCCTGCTTCCAGCAATACTTTAAAGTCCATCTAAAGCCTGGTTTAATGGATGCTCTGCCCAGGTAGCTTTTATCTGTAAATTTTAACACAAATTGGACAAGACATGTCCAATGCCTCACACATATTTTAGTGCCAGCCTGGGGCCTGCATTTAATTTATTGCAGGGAAGGGTATCTAAAAAGGATGAGATTCTCTTTCATGCTCAAGGTCTATTCAAAGGCATATGTATATTTGTATTTACTAATAGGCACCTTAGATCTGAGAAAAATAGGCAAAGAACAGTGGCTAGTCAAATTATTTCAAGAGCAAAAAAAAAAAGGCTGGAGAATGGTAACCCTGTGATCATTCTACAGGGTTGTAGTACCTCTTTCCCTTTTAAAAGAAACCTTCAACTTCCAGTTCTCTAATTCAATGACAGTTTACTCTTACAGATTTCTCCATGGATTGCAGGGTAACGGTGGGAGAGAAGGGAGCCTCAGAAATCAGAAACAGTTTTCCAGCCTCTGATCAGGCTGCATCTCACTGCAACTGAAGCAGTTTAGCATCCTCTCTGATTCTGGCCCTGGGCATGACTGCAAAGAACATAAAAAAAATCAGGGTTATACTCACCTCTCCTCTACTGACAGAAGACATGACCTACCAGGGCACTAAAGCTGTTTCTAGGCTACAATTTGGCTTAAATCCAAATTGTGCTTATCAGCAAGATTAGCTGATTGGTCTCACCCTGTGTAATTATGCAAACTTTCCACCCACTTCCCTCTCACCCCTTTCCTTCATTATGCAATTTTATTTTTGAAGAGCTTTCCTACAGGTGACACCTGCTGTGTTAGAACCTGAAGATAATGCATCTTTACAGTTCTGAGTAGCCTGTTGCAGTAATATATGTAAGCAGTTGTTAAAACTGTTTTCTGAATGGTTTCTGAGTGTCTGCAGAAATGTGGATATGTAGAAGCGCAAGACAGTTTTGCCAAGGTCACAGCAAGAGACTTTAAAAGGCCTTCATCAGACATGTTGATGAACAAGGGTTTAACTTGATGAGAATGACACCTCATTATACCATAATGCGATGACTTCTTCAGCAATAATGCTGCGTTTGAAGATGATATGACAAATCAGAAAGCTGACTACAGAGGGTCTTCAGGGAGAAACATCATTATAGACTGTGATAGTGACAGGCAATTCTTTTAAAATTATAATGCAATTTGTTGTAAAACATTTTCAAGACACAGATATTTACTCAGTTTCATTAAGGCAGATTCCAATAGCTCCAGGAGGCCTTTACAGTCTCATTGGGATTACATTCAATGCTCCTGAAATGTATCTACAATGTAAGGCAATAGGGCTGCTGAACTGTTTCATTTTGTGGGTTGTTGGGGATTTTTTTTTTTTTTTTACTTTTGCTTAATCATGTCATAAATGTTATGGGTTAAAATTGTGCATAAGCAAATTCAATTTGATCAGCTCTGAAAGAAGCATAGAAGGAAAAGAGCAAAGATAGGAGGAAAAGAGATTAGCTCTTCTGGCAAACTGGTAAAACTGAGATTTCCTAGAGAGGACACCTATAGAAATTGCATTTAATCTGTAATTCAAAAGATAGCTAAAAAAAAAAAAAGACAAATTTATTGATAGTTGGGGGACAAATAAGAACACTTTTGCAGAAGGAATATAGTTTTTTTGTGAAAGGAGAAATTTATGATTTCCAGTAAAAATGTATTGCCTTGACTCAGGTGGTAGTACTCTCTGGAGCTCATAATGAAAGGAAGGAAGTTTACAAAACCTTTGACTATAGGACTCATTCAATTTAATGTACCTATATTCTTCTCTCATGTTTTTTCTCTGAATAGATTGTTGAGAAGACATTCAAGATGGTTTCAATGTATAACTACTGCTTTTTAAAAATGCCACATTTAATGAAGTACCCTGGTTTCTTTGTGTGCACTGCCTATAGAAAAAAAATTAAAGAAATCCCATATTTGATCAAGTAAAGTTTCTGTCACTGAGGACTCCTAATTTAGGTATATACAGTACTGTGGGACACTTTCCTTCCTACTCACAAATTCATGCCCATTTAAAAAATTTAACAATAAGGCATTGACTTCTTTCTCACTTTCCTCCATTTCACATTATTTTATTATTACATATTTCATATTATACCAGGTCTTTTTTGACATATTCAATCAGAATATCTTTTGCTCACAAAAGTGCAAAAGAACCAAGTAGGTGAATCACATAGATAAAACATCCAGAGAATGTTTTTTGTTAAAAATATTAAACCTATTCCTAACATGCAAAATTTGAGCTGAAAACATGTTGAAATCGGACTTGAAATAGTTATCAGTAAGAAAGGTCTGAAACAATTAATGCAAAGCTAAATTTTATTTAACAGTATATTATCTAAAGAAGCTATTATTCCTAATTGTTTTATTATCTGTTACACTACTTGTGCTTGATTCTGCTAGCACAAAATCTGAGATGAGATTACAATTGACTGAATTTTAAATGCCAACTGAATGAAGAAAACACCTCCTGAATAAGAACAAATATTGATCAGAAATTTCTCCCAATAAGGATAGCTTAGTGCTTATTGTTTATTTTTAGTTAAAATATCTGAAGGGGACCTACAAAGATGTTAGAGTGAGACTCTTCATCAGGGACTGTAGTGATAGGACAAGGCATAATGGGTACAAACTAAAATGGGGGACGTTCAGGTTAGATATAAGGAAGAAGTTCTTTACTGTGAGGGTAGTGAGGCACTGGAACAGGTTCCCCAAAGTGGTAAATGCCCCATTCCTGACAGTGATCAAGGCCAGGTTGGATAGAGTATTGGGTGACATGATCTAGTGCGAGGCATCCCTGCCCTTGGCAGGGGGTTGGAACTAGATGATCTTAAGGTCCTTTCCAACTCTATCCATTCTATGATTCTACGATTCTACAAAAATTGAGTGTCTAAGAGAAAATATTTGAAAAATAAACTATTAGAAAGACATTAGCAAATTATGAGGATGAAACCAGTGGGATGTAATGCTTCATCAAGACCAACTCCCTAATCCTGACTCAACATCTTGAATGAGTCAGCATACAAAGGCACACAGCAAGAAGCTGATTTAATGCCTATCAAAGCCAACAGAAATTATGGAGAGAAAGAGATAGCAAAATACCAGGAAAGACTGTATATACAATACTACAGTACAATTTAGAGATATTCAAGTCTGCCTTAAGCTACCCAGACAGTGCTGGTAGCAATCTGGAGTTCAGTTCAGCCAAAGCTATTCCACTTTTGCAGGAGATTTTGCAGTTTGATCTGAACAGCCCTGCTTGGACATTTATGTCCTTATCTTGTTCTCACAGCCATGATGGCAGCAATAGCTCAGCTCTGGTGTAGGCTTCTGTGGGATAAGGCCCCCCATTTCACATTTGGATAATGTCTAGGCTTCCAGAGAAGGAAATATTTCTAGCAAGTAATTCGAAGGACTGATGACTGTCTTTAAGGATAAGTGGATGGACAGTGAAATTAGGCATTAGTCAGAAGAATAGCAAAGATTTTAAAAGTTTTCTTCCCTCTCTGATGTGCACCTACTCACGGCTGCACAAAATCTGTTTTAATAATTTATTATATAATTTCTCTTTTGAATGAAGAGCAATGAATTAACTGCTCTGGTAAAACGTGTTGTCTCACTTATGTCCCAGACTGAATTACCAAGAATTAATGTTTACTAAACAGTCCCCCCCCAAAAAAAAAAAAACTAAAAAAAAGCCCCAAAACCCAAATCAAGCCCCAACACATCAGTACAAAAAAATAATATGGTGATATCACTTTGTAGCTCTAGAGAAAATCTGTTAAAATTTAGACATCTGCTATCATAGCCTTTTAGCTTGCAAGAAATATTTCAAAGGAAATTGTAATTATATGCATAATATGAGTGCATTTATTTCATGGTAATAAAAGCATGATTCAAATGCAAAACAAATGTGAGAGATGATTTAAAAAAAAATATTTTACCTCAAGGACTAAGAACTAAAAGGCTGAAAAAAGCAGGATATTGTAGATTTCAGCACCCTCGTCCATTTCAAAGGATTGTAAAAATTGGATGCTATTCAACAATATTGAATTTATAACACATAGGAGTATAATATATCATGCAATAGAATGTTACTGCATTTTTCAGTATGATTATAAGCTTGAAACCAAGAATGTATTGAGATGTGTACAGCTCTGGTGTCCTCAACATAAGAAGGACACGGAGCTGTTGGAGCAAGTCCAGAGGAGGGCCACGAGGATGATAAGGAGGCTGGAGCAACCCCCTTATGAAGACAGGCTGAGAAAGTTGGGGCTGTTCATGGCAGGGGGCTTAGAACTAAATGATCTTAAGTTCCTTTCCAACCCTATTTATTCTATGATTCTATGTCTGAACCAGCTGGAGTCACTGACTGATCTTGTCAGTGCAATATCTTTCAAAAATTATAATTTCTAATTCAAAAAAATATTGTAGCTTGCTAGGTGATTTCCAGTATGACTGAAGATTTAGAAATCTTCTGCTTTTATTAGCACAAAGATTTTTTTTTTCTTAAAATCTTTTTTCTGAGATTCCTAACCCCTCCATCCCCAACTCTGGCACTTTGAGTTGTTGGAATGATATTGATGAGAGAAGAGGCAGAGACCAAGAAGGAAAGGGAAAGGAGGTCATTCTCAAAGAACATGGAATGTTAAAATGGAAAAGGTAAGAACAGCCTTGACATTAGTTTGATTTTAAATTAAGATATTTTAGAGGATTTGAGATTCTTTTTCCTAGATTCTTAATTGAGAGCAGGAAAGTTTTTAGCGCATTTGTTACAGAATACATTACCAAGTACTCCAGCTTTTCAAAGAATAGTTTATTTTAGGCAAGGGATTGTATGTTTCTCATTAAGCTGCATAACACATTACTTGGTCTCTGCATTGATTAACACTATGTTGACATCCATTAACAATTTCTGAAATCTTTAAAAAGTGTTTGAGATTAATATATTAATTACACTAGAAACTAATCTGAAATGTCATGAAATAGTGCAGATTTTATAGAGCATATCTGTCTGACAGACCAAATCATCTCTGATGCACACAACGGAATTATGGAAAGTCCTTGGAGTATCTTCCGTTTTCGTAAGTTGAAATCTTCCATGTGTATTAGCAAAGAAGGACAAAAGTCACACTGAAAATGAAATATTTCTTTTACATTCCTTTTTACATCCACAAACTTGGTTTCATACTTTCATTAGATATGACAACAGTGACATGAAATTGTGTGAATTGTGGAGGAGGAGAGAAAATTTGGAGTAGTGCAGAAAATATCACCTACTTGCACTGATATTCATCTCCTGCTTGAATTTCTGATGATCTTTTGGTCACACAGTTTTTCTTCAGACAGTTGTTCCATAGGCTTTCAAATTTAAGAGTCGATTACTGTCACAACACAGCAATGCAAAAGGCCTTTATCACAGGCCTGTCCAGGTACTAAATGAATCTTTCCTCTCAAAACTCTCATGGCATCATTTTTATGTCTCTTCTGGCCATCATAGATCACTGGTAAACCACAGTGACTTTTCAAGGACCCAGTTAACAGGGAAAGTGTACAGTTGCCTCTTGCTTGGACACCTCCAGCTTATCAGCACCATTAATTCACTGTGGTTCCCCCCCAGTGAACACAATAGACTAGTTATAATCACAGTAAGGCTAGGGGAGTGTGCATTATCACTTTTCTCTCCTCATGAGGAATGCACTCCAAAATAGCTGTGGCATTTTCCCCCAATAGCCTCACATTTCACTTTAATTTGTTACCTGCTGTCTCTCTCAGAATCTTTTCTGCATTGCTGCTCTCTGTCCTACTCTCCTGTATTTTATTTCTGCTTGTTATTCTTTTTCTCTGCCCCTTGAGAGAAATGCTTTGCATTTTTCTACTTTCAACCACAAATCCCTGGACTTAATCCAATGTTTTGAGCTCTCCAGATCTTTCTATCCACCCTTCCTTTTCAAACCTTTTCCAGCAATATGCCTCATGTTAGATTTTCCAGTGCAAAATGTGTTTGTTTTTTCTTTACTTCAGGCTCTCAACCATTAATTTAACCTATCAGAAGGAAGGACGAGTAGACAATGATTGTGTGCCCAGTGACAGGCATGTGACTGAATATCAGATAAGCTTCCTATTGATTTTGCTTTTCTTTTGGAAATCTTTTCTCTCTGGTTACCAAGGACAGTGGCAAACCGGACAAAAGATAGAAATTGGTCAAGGATTTCTCACGGCAGCGCAGTCAGAGGACACACTGCGAATTTCTTGGCCACTTTTGTTCTCTATCAGCCTTATCAAGGGAGCGAAAAATTAAAAAATAAAAATATAATGAGATCAATATTTATAAGTGTCTGATCCTATCTTTTCTCTTATATAGTTTGAAAATGAGCTAGTTCTCCCTCCTTGCTCATCTATAGATAATATGCAAACAGGCTTTTAGGAGCTACTGTGAAAGAGCTACTTATACAGAGAAGCACAACCTGTGGGAGAAGAAAGAAATTAACACATTCAGACATAGAATCATAGGATGGCTGGGATTGGAAGGGACCTTAAAGATCACCTTTTTCCAACCCCTCTGCCATGGGCAGGGATACCTTCCACTAGACCAGGTTGCTCAAAGTCCCATCCAACCTGGCCTTGAACACTTCCAGGGATGGGGCAGCCACAGCTTCTCTGGGCAACCTGTGCCAATGCCTCAACACTCTCATAGTGAAGTATTTCTTCCTAATATATAATCTAAATCTTCTTTCTTTTAATTTAAAGTCATTCCCCTTTTTTCTGTTGCTACATGCTCTTGTAAAAAAAGTCCTTCTCCAGATTTCTTGTAGGCCCCCTTTATGTACTGGAATGGGTCAACAAGAACCTTCTCATACAGTTATTAACTCTCAGTCTCACTTTCAAATGTGATACAGTCAAATGAGCTACAGACAAGGAATAAAGTCCATGATGTTCTTGGTAAAATTTATAAACAATACAGAAATAAAAAAGAATACAGAAATCTTTTTTTTTTTAATCTAACACCACTGAGACATTTCAATAGTAGTTCTAGTAGAAATTAAGTCTTTGCAGTGCTCAGATATTTCATTGTTCATCACCTCACTCAACAGTTTCAAATTATTTTGCTTTCTTTTTTTTCACTTATTGACTGTGCTATATTTGCTTTTGAAATAAGTGGTATTGTCTTTCTTTCAATGACATATTTTCTATTTTAGAGATGCAGAAAATAAGACTGTGGAAGAGTTGTCTTCTCTTATGGAAAAGTTTTCTTCTCTCTGACATAGTCTAAGTAGTTTTGTTTCGTAATGAGGATTTTTTTCCCTAGTCATTTTCCATGTCTGAAGAAAACTTCAGGGTTTTGTTAGTTTTCACACTGAATTTTCATTCTGTTTATTCAGGTATTTTAACTACCTTTGTAAGGCGCTCTTAGACATAAAATCCTGAATCTATCTATCTCCATAAAGGATGGGTTTTGCTACACCATCCTGCGTCCATCCATATTAATCCCCTGGCAACAGTGGGAGTTTTTATTAATGCAGTATAAAGAAAGTGAAAAATCCCACACTAGCGAAAGCATTTTCTGTTCATTCTGAAGAACTTCACAGTTACACGCCTTCTGAGAACATGTGTATAGGAGCCAAATAATAATGGTACAGGGGAGGTAGGGCAGTCTTTGCAGTGGAAATCTAGGTGAATCACTTGGTTTTTCTGTCAGTCTAAAATAAGCATCAATAAAGTGTTAGTTCCCTACTCTGCAGAGTTTGTAAAATGCTTTGATATACTGATGTGCACTTCTCTAAAATTCCCAATAGCTGAGTAAATCTCTGCAAAGAATAAATTATTATAACAGATACTTGCTTGGATTTTTTTTTTTTTTTTCAGTAAAGTCGATGCTCTTTAATCAAGAATCTGCACAGAAACAGACAACTAAATATGATTATTGCACCAATGCTGAGTGGAGCCCCACAAAGAAATAAGCAACCTTTGTTAAACAACAAAAAATACCCACAAACACTGAAAACCTTCATTTTGGTCTAAACTTAAATAGATGGTATATCATTTCCCCAAAAAATTTCTATTGTAGGCAGTAGGGCTAAATCAGTGAGGAAGAGAAGTAACCCCCACTGACTGAGATTGCACAGGGTTATGTGTCTTCCTCTGCCTAGATTGTTTTCTTCTAAGAATTTTTCCTACAAAGAGGAAAAATAAGAAATATGTCTCCGCAGATTGTTTAATAATGTTGCTAAGCTCATCTGGCAACATTTTATCCTTTGTAAAAGACAGGTGCCCATCTCAGAGAAATATTCCGTTCTTTTTTTCTTCTTTTCTTCTTTTTTTTTTTTTTTTTTTTTTTTTACCCTGTTTACAGTCTCTACAATCTAAGGAAAAAGGGTGCTTTGTCTTAATGGCAGTGATTGCCTGTTATGGAAAGACCTGAGAAGACAGAAAACAGAAGGAGGCTGGCAGATGGAAAAAGAGAAAGAAGTTTTACTATTTTTAAAGGGGCTGAAAAAGGCTCCCTGCTCTGATGGCAGTAAATGATAGAAAGGCTGCTAAAGAACAACCTTCTTCTGTTAGAGAAATAAGTTCTGCAGAGCTTTGTAAAACCATCCGTCCTAGGATACACATGATACTACTATGATTACAAGTACTGAAACAGGGTAAAGCTGTCAATGTTACTGAAGCCTACTGAAGCAAACTAATGGGCTAGAGAGCTTCAGCCTAGCTTCAGACAGTGCTTAAAAGTGACTTATCAGCTTCAGGGCTCTGAGCTGCTTATTCTATTTGTCTGTATAGCCCCTCCACCTTCAAGCAAGTCTGCAGCAAAGCCATTCCTTCTGTAAGTGAAATTAAAAATTCACAATGCAAGAGACTAGAATGTCTAGTCTCTCGCATTGCTAAATTGTCCCAAGCCTTATAAATAGAATATGAGAAATTTGCTACTTGGAATATTTAAACCCACTCTTCCACAGCCTAAGCAGGGCTTTGAACACAAGTGTGTTGATTCAGGATCCAACATAAATTCATTTCCTATGGAGCACAAGGTGAAAGAGATTGTGTTAATACTTCAGTGTGAGCTATTAATATGCACAAGCACACACCACGCATGTGAGCACCAAGCACACTGCTACGGACTTCCCTGGATTTCTGCAGGGACTGAACTTCAGGAGCACTTTTCAATGGGAACTTATTAAAACTGCTGGAGCTATCATTTACGTAGAAGCTAGTTTCCAAGAGCTACATTGATGCACGTGTGGCCTGTGACTGATTTGAACCTGTCAGGGTCCTATCATTGACTCCACCAAAGTTTCTGTTCAGGGAGATTTTGAAGCAGCTAAAGAAAAAAAATAGCTTCTGTTTCCTCACTTCCTTCACCCTTTCACATTGTCCTGTTTGTGCTGCAATAAATGAAAAGAATATTAAAAGACCTTTTATTAATCTCCCACTTTTCACAAGTGATTTAATGTTTTACAAGCTAGGGTAGTGACTGCTGATAAAAATGCTAGGGAACATGGAAACAAACTTTTCCATTGCATTTAACACAATATTTCTTTCAATAAAAATCAGTAACAAAAACAAGGTAAAGAATAATGACAGCTATCAGTATTTTCCTTATTATAGGTTAGTGTCTGCTGTCATTGTTCAAGTGCAATGAAAATTCTTTACCTTGGAGAAATTACCTTGAAAATTCTTTACCTTACTATAGGCCTGTGGAGAGATACGCCATGGCAGGAGCAGTAAATTTTAAAACTCTGGCTCGTGGCTAGTAAAGTCAAAAATAATGTTGTGTTCTTGAGGGCTGATCTCAACATGAAGTAAAATATTACAGTTCCAGATAAAAATGGTGACCCAAAAACCAAAGAGAAGCAATTAAGAGACTAAAATTGCAAGTCAAGGAGAAATAATAGAACAGAGACAGCACAAGAATAAACCATCTTCTTCTTGTATATTCCTTTTCAATGCCTTCACAAGATCTACACCTCTGCTTTAGAGCTGAGAGTCTGAATTTGCCATCAATGTTTCCAGCCAAACTTGCGAATGCTGTAGGACATGACAGGCGAAATGATGCATTGACTTTATCTAGTGCACTGGTATTTATGGTCTAGTCTTTTGGAGCAGAGATGATTTCCATGACTTTTGAAAAAGAGAGAGCTGTAGGAGTTGGTAATCTTGCTACTGAACAATATGAAGTGGCTGGTACTGGAGTAATTTCAGAAGAATCAGCATTTTTCCCTCCTTTAGTGAAGATTTTTTTTTAAAACAAAACACCTTACAATACAACTGACATCTGTCCCAGTTCTGCAGACTTCTCACACTGCGATACCTATACCAATCCATGAATATTCGAATATGCTCTGGGGGTAACTTTTATCTCTTTTTACATGGGGGAGGACTGCACATTGAAAGTTCTTGTACTGAGATATATTCATATTGTATTTTATTCATATTGTATTCATGTTGTATTTTACCAGTAGGTCCTACCCAAGATCTATCACGTTAAGCACTGTGATATCCAAGCAGGGGATATGGCTGAGACTGTCCTTGATTATCTGCAGTCTAAACTGCCTACTTAAAGCCTTATTGGAGAATCTGAACTCAAATTTCTGAGGTCCAGCTCTCGTATACCAGTCATGGACTAAACTACTTTCCTGAACATAAAATATAATCTTCCTCTAACATAAGCCATTAGCTTCAATGTAATGTTTCAACAAGATTAGTCTTTTTACTTTACTCTCTAATGCTTTTTCTTTTTTCTGTAACGTATCAGAGAAAAGTGGTGTACAGTTCCTGTTTTGTGTGGTGAGTATGCAGTGTTTCTTCAAAGAAATGATAAAAACCACTCCTCCTTTACCTACTTCTGATTATGGCCAGGCTTTGAGAAAGTAATGAAGGCCATCATAAGTAGTAATTTATTCAGAGCACTGAAAGTTTAAAAATCACAGCTTAGGTCATTTCTGAAAGTTCATTTCAGCTATATTTGTTGGCTATAAAGGCAAGGAGGCTGTAGCCTCTACATGCCCAAGCATTCTGTCCTATTACCACTTCTTCACAAAGGCTCTGATCTGTACCTGGGATTTCACCTCTCCTATAGATGTTACTGGAGTCTGCAGGGTGCATTCCATACAGGGAAAAAAACCCCCTGTGGTTGAGGTACCATTCTATCAATCATTGCTGTACATTTCATGTTTTTACATTCAAATCTCAGCTTTCCAACCATTTTTCTTGAAAATATTCAACTGTTTTGAAGAACATGTGTCGGTATGCTAGCAAAGTTTCAGCATTTACTCAGGAACCCCTATAACCCCTGGGAAGAGGAAATAGAGGGAAGAAGGCTTGCTCACAAACAGATTGATGCAGAGCAATATGTCTTGGTGCTTTCATTACAGCATATTGACATTATACCACAAGCCATAAACTTATTAGAATGAATGTGTCAATATTCTGGGTATAAAGTTTATCACAAGGGAGATTAATACTGCAACAAACGTTGAATTAGTAGCTCCATATAGAGATGAAGTATGATGGAAATAATTCAGTCAACAGAATGAATAAGGACAAGGCAGAATAAAACTTAGTATTTAGGACTTCTCAGCCCAAGTTGGCAATTGTGTTTCTGTGGGATGTGATCCAGAAAAATCAGATTTGGGAAAAAAGGACAGGAAAAAGAAGTAGAAGATAATATGAAACATCTTGCCAAGAGCCACAGGTCACCATGTAGAATCATAGAATAATTTAGGTAGGAAAGGACCTCTGCAGGTCTTCTGATCCACTCTTTCATTTAAAGCGGGGCTACTTCAAGGTTAAATCATCTTACTTTATAAGGAAGAAATTCTTTACTGTAAGGGTGGTGAGGCACTGGAATGGGATGCCCAGGGAAGTTGTGGATGCTTAATCTCTGGCTGTGTTCAAGGCCAAGTTGGACAGGGCCTTGGGTGGTATGGTTTAGTGGGAGGAGTCCCTGCCCATGGCAGGGGGGTTGGAACTAGACGATCTTAAGGTCCTTTCCAACCCTAATTGTTCTATGATTCTACTTGTGGTCACATCCAGTAACATTTTTAATATCTGCAAAGACAGATATTCATCAGCATCTGCAGGGCCCTGTTCCATCACCATCACCACCACCACTGCCACTATGACCACTACAATGAGGATTTAGTTGCCATTTGTCTTATTGAATTGCTGGGTTAAAGGTAGAGGACAGCATTCAGGGAGCTGCTGCAAACTTGAAACTCTTGGAAGTTAGATATTTTTAAAAATTCCAGTATCAAAGTGAACAAATTTAAACTAAGAAACCTCACAGCAGAAAAATCTCCTATTTTTACTTTTAGCAGAAAAATAAGCCAAATTTCAGTCTTACCATGGTCAAAGAAAAAAAAAATAACAAAAAAAACCCCACTATATTTGGCCAAATAAAAATTCTTTTCCTAACAACACTGCTACTTCTCTGTAGTTGCATAAGCACTTAGAAGCAGAATTATGATACCATGACCAAAGAAAGCAATTTTGTATGTTTAAAATAAAATCCTTCAAGTATATGGCTATGCAAAAACAGCAGCAAAATGTTCTTTAATTAAATGGATTCTCTTTCAGTGGGTAGATTTTTAAAGCTTAGATGGTACAAATAACTGATTTTCAGTGGCAGCATATATCTTTCTTGTGTCTGATTAACTGTTGCCATTATTTATAGCTGTTGCACGTGATAGAAACATAGAGAAAACAACATGAATCTTTCTGCCTCTTGACAGGCCAACTAATCCATTACTACGTTTCCTCCATTCTTATTCTACCTACCTGTAAACCAATAGTGTCAGTGCTGAATTATTTTTGATATTGAAACTATTGATGAATTGCAAAGGTTAAAATTAAAGTGTGATTTATGTTGTGATCAGCAGCACGGTGTTAGAGCATCGAGTGATCTGTGCAAAATTATAACCATAAATACACTTCAGGCTTTGCTTTAGAACCTCTGCCAAACAGCTCTTTTTCGTTTGTTTCATTTTCTCTGTCTCTCTTTCCCTTCCCTGATACTCTACCAAAGAAGTGAAAATAATTTGCTAATAAAGACCCCTGGTTTTGATGACTTTCTGGACAAAAAGATGTTACTCTGTTTCACTGGAGACTCATGTAAAATACTACTGCAACCACTGGAGAAAACATTGAGCAGTACAACATGTACTAAGCTTCTCATTTGACAAAAGTTACAGTTCATAAAATTCCTGGTATAATTCACTGCAGTTCAGTAATGCTGGGCATCTTTACCAGTGTAAAAAATACTTAGTAAATGGAATTACTTCCCTAAACCGGAATGAGAAGTATTCCTATCTTTAAGCCTCTGCTTGCTTCACATAGGCATCAGTTTTTCAGATGTTATGTTCAACAAAGTGAATAGTCCATTTTCCATGATCTGCACTTTTTAAGAAAGACTTCCTAAAATAACTGTTTGTTCCTCAGAAAGAGGTGAGAAATATTGGATATTACCCTACCAATATCTTCCATTTTTTTATCATCTTGCACTTCAAGTGCAGAACCAAAATACCGCTAAAACAAGCTGATCCTGCAGATCTGCACCTTCAACCTCAAATGGTAAAGGTTAATAAAATCTCTCACCTCAGCAGATCTTCCCCTCCATATTCCATAATGAAAGTAAACTTCAGATGCACTCTTTTGTGTGTATCTATGCAGATATTTTTAGCCAGTTCCTGCATAGCACAATGTTAGAGAACTATGTGGTCTCAGTATGCAGACTATGACTCTTGAATAATGAATAAAAAAAAGGCAAACTACCAATTTCTGGGAACAACCCTGTTCTCTCTTTTCTTCACAAGCATGCACAAGCTAAAAACTAAGCAGAGAGCACAGACTAAAACATTTTTAGGGCATGCAAAATTCACTCATCTCTTACCCTGTATAAAAAAAGGTATATTAAAAAGTTTCATTAGTAGGTTATTGCAGAATTAGAATGACCTGATGTCGCAGGCTATGCAATTCCTGAGTCTGCTAGTAAAGAATCTTTTGATAATCTAATCCCGGTAATGCTGAAAGTCAGGATTTCCTGTGATGAAAATCCCAGATAGTGACATGTGTAGCACCAAGCATGACTTCAAGTGGCTAGGAGAGCAGAATTTTTACCTCTCTAACTAAAATCTAAGAAATATCTCTCATGATATTTGCATGCTTTCACCTTGCTGAAACACATGCTTGACTTTCCTGGAGTAATTTTGTGCATATTTCATTTCTCTCCTGGAGAGTAACACAAAGGGATAGATTTGTTAGCATGGTCCTGTTTTAATTGATTACACAAAGAAAGGTAGAAAAAATGTCAAATTAATAAATTCAAACTAACAAGAAGCATTTGTTTCTCTGTTTACAGTTTCTAGTCATAGAAATGTTTGTTGCTTCTATTAATCCTTTCATTGTATATGCCAAGGATGTGTTATTTCATATACTGTTCTTGAAGCACTGGTCTACCCCTTCCTGACAGTGAAGAAATAATCCTTTTCTATTAAAATGCTGCCTGTTCATCTAAAAGACCAGTGGATCTACTGTTCTTAAGTTATTTTATTAAAGGGACTGGATGACTCTTTGTTAGACACCAGGAGAATAGAATATATGACAATGTATCAATCTGTCTATGCATCTGTCCTGGTTTATTTGCAGAAAAAAAAATATCACCATGCCTGAAAGATAAGTGTCCAGCAGAAAGATAGACTGTGTCAAAGGATAAAATTAATTTACTCTTAATTAAGTACAACTCCAAAAATTTGTTTTCAGATATTTGTAATTTTTCATCCATGTAACTGTAGGTTATCTATAGGTGCATGAAAAAAATTCAAATCACGGACCTTCATAAACATTACCAGAAGCTTTGTCTGACTTTAGCCCTAATGAGAAGATGAGGTGAGAGTCATATTTTGTGACAGGTTGTGAAGAGACTGAGTGGCTGAGTAACCCAGCAAGGGTTTGCAAATCCATACTGGAGAGCTGACTCACCAGTTCTGGAACTGTTGTCACCTCACTGTCATTTGCAGTGCCTGATTGGAGCTTGTCATATAAAGGGACATGCAGGCATTCATTCTTTGCTGAGATAAACCAGGATAAAATCAGGATACTTCCAGTACCTCAAATGATGGAAAAAACCCGGCATGTTTATAAAGAGAATTGTAAGAATTTCCCTGGTAGAAAGTTCTGTGTGATTCCCTCAATGTATGAATCAGAATTTCAGCTACATGAGCATACAGAAGCAAGATAGAAGCTTTACTTTTTCCTATAACCTACTAAACTGCTGGTCAGAATATTTCTAAATATACCTTTATGTTTAGATTTATAGCTTTCTATCTAGAGATATATACATTAAATATCAACTGACTTAAAGTCTGGATGATTCTAATATTAGTTATTCAAATATGTAATGGCAGGAACTGAAAGACAGCATGTAGACAGAATAGAATCTGATGCCTAATTATTTTGAAGGTCCATAACATTTTGACATACTAAGCAGATCATTAAAATCTACTGATAGGTGTTTGTACAAGTTGGGGGTTGTGATGGTAGGAAACAGTTTTGCAAATATGGTGCAAATGGCAGTAATTTTCAGGACTGAAAAAACAGTGGGTTTTGTTTTTTAAATTTTCAAGTGATGGAAAATAGTGTTTTAGGTTTCTGTATCGCAGTGCTTTTCAAGGAAAAATTGTGAAATTATTTGGGGGAGATGGGAGAAGGGAAAATCTCTTCACAAAATGGTTGAAAACACAGCAAATTCTTTAAATGCAAGGGTTCTTCACAGTAAAACGGCTATTATCCTTAGCAGCAATAGACTTTTTCCCACGTCATTACAGATCAGAATGATAAATATATTTCCACGATACTGAAGCCAAACCTTGTCATCCCTATACACACTGAGCAATACCTTATTTTGGTAAGCCTGCTTGCTGGATGTAGTTCAAGAACATTTGACAAAGGATGGTGGCATGTCTATTTTCACGTTTTGAATGCCTCAACCAATTTTGGAAGAATGTCTGTAGAATAACCCAGTGGTTATGGAATATTGCCCAAGCAAAGGATTTTCACATCACTTCTTTGAGGAGTGCTGGTATTTCCCAAGAGAGCACTCCAACCATTCTCTGTGAACATCTTTGAGATTGTCACTTACAGTAATGAAACTGCACAGCATGAGCAAAAATCTTGTTTAGTCCTATTCAACATTTCTTCCAAGAGACTGAACATATTCTGTTCACTTTGGAGCAGTGTTTCATTGTGGGGATTCATTGAAGACATGATTACTAATTACTATGCTGTCTATATTAAAGAGGACCTTGTATCTGAAGAGAAATATTATGTGTACTTCTTAAAGTTACATCTTAATTCTGTTTGGTTTAGCAATTGATCTAATATCAATTTTCTGGAAATTTTGCAAGCTGACATTTCGTTGTGATTTGTGTTTGGTCTTTCATACAGGAGTTGTGAAAACAATAGCTAAAACAAAGTAATGTGGAAAGTA